>JAHRIG010000025.1:33134724-33191403 GCA_020311275.1 Eira barbara
AAAAAAAAAAAAAAAAAAAAAAAAAAAAAAAAAAAAAAGAAAATGAAGGAATCCAAGTATATCATTAAAGAAAGCCAGCAAATTGTGAGAGAAGGAAGCAAGGAAGGTCACAGAGAAGAAACTACAGAAACAGCCATAAAACAAGTAACAGATGACAATAGGTACACACCTATCAATAATTATTTTAAATGTAAATAGACTACACACTCTAATCAAAAGACATAGGGTGACAGGATGGATAAAAAAAGGAGGATCATCTATATGCTTCCTATAAGAGACTTATTACAGATATAAAGAAAGACACATACAGATTGAAAAATGAAGGGATGGAAAAGCATTTATCATGCAAATGGAAGTGAAAAGAAAGCCAGGGTAGCAATACTTATATTGGACAAAATAGACTTTACAACAAAGTCTGTAACAAGAAACAAAGAAGGACACCATATAATAATAAAGGGAACAATTCAATAAGAAATTATAAAAATTGTAATAATGTAAAAATAATACTGTAAAATAATGTAAAAATTGTAAATATCTATATACCTAACATGGGAACACCCAAATGCATAAAACAGTTAATAACAAACATAAAGGCACTTATTAATGGTCATACAATAATTTGAGGGTACTTTAACATTCCACTTACATCAGTGGATAGATTATTCAAACTGATTTTCAACAAGGAAACAGTTGCTTTGAATGACACATCGGAGAAGATGGATCTAACAGATATATTCAGAACATTCCATCTTAAAAAAAACAGAGTACCCATTCTTCTCAAATGCACATAGGACATTCTCTAAGGATAGATTAGATATTAAATCACAAAACAAGTCTCAACAAATTCGAGAAGACTGAAGTCATACCATGAATCTTTTCTGATCATAGTGCTATGAAACTAGAAACAAAACACAAGAAAAACTGGAAAGGACGCAAGTAAATGGAAGTTAAATAACATGCTTCTAAACAATGAATGGGTCAATCAAGAAATCAAAGAGGAAATAAAAAGATACATGGAGATAAGTGAAAATGAAAACACAATGGTCCAAAATCTTTAGGATGCAGCAGAAGATGTTCTAAGAGGGAAGTTTGTAGCAATACAGGCCTACTTCAAAAAGCAAGAAAAATCTCAAACAAGCTAACCTTACACCTAAAGGAGCTAGGAAAAGAAGAACAAATAAAATCCAAAACCAGAAGAAGGAAGGAAATAATAAACACTAGAGCAGAAATAAGTGGAATAGAAAGAAAGAGCAGATCAATGAAACCAGGGGCTGGTTCTTTGCAAAAATCAATAAAATTGATAAAACTTTAGCTAAACTCATCTGAGAGAGAGACAGAGAAAAGGCTCAAACAATATCAGAAATGAAAGAAGAGAAATAACAGCTGACACCACAGAAATACAAAGCATAAGAGAATATTATGAAAATTATATGCCAACAAATTGGACAACCCAGAAGAAATGCATAAATTCCTAGAAACCTATATCCTCCCAAAACAAATTAAGAAGAAATAGAAAATTTAACAGACTTACTACAAGCAGTAAAATTGAATCAGTAACAACAACAACAACAAAAAACTCCCAACAAACAAAAGTCCAGGACAAAATGGCTTCACAACTGAATTCTAACAAGCATTTAAAGAAGAGTTAATATCTATTCTTCTCAAACTATTCCCAAAAATAGAAGAGGAAAGAAAGCTTGCAAATTTATTCTATGAGGCCAGCATTACCCTAACAGAAAAACCAGATAAGGTCACTACAGAAAAAGAGAACTACAGACCAATATCTACGGTGAGCATAGATGCAACATTCCTCTACATAATATTAGCAAACTGAATCAAACAATACATTTAAAAAATCATTACTGTATTTGAGTGGGATTTATTCCTGGGATGGTTCAGCATTTAAAAATCAATCAACATGATACATCACATCAACAAGAGAAAGGATAAAAACTATATGATCATTTCAATAGATGCAGAAAAAGTCTTTAATAAAGTTCAACATCTGTTCATGATAAAAACCCTCAACAAAGTGGGGTTAGTAGGAGCATGCCTCAAATTAATAAAGCCATATGTGAAAAATGCACATCTAACATCATACTCAATGGTGGAGAACTGAGAGCTTTTCCCCTAAGCTCAGGAATGGAAGAAGGATGTCCACTCTCACCACTTTATTCAACACTGTACTGGAAGTCCTAGTCATAGCAGTCAGACAAGAAAAAGAAATAAAAGACATCCACATTGGTAAGAAAGAAGTTTCACTATTTGCAGATGACCTTATGCTCTATATAGAAAACCCTAAAGATTCCACCAAAAAACTACTTGAACTAAAAAATGAATTCAGTAAATTCACAGGATAAAAAATCAATCGTATTTATGTACACTATGATGTAGCAGAAAGAGAAATAAAGAAAAAAATACCATTTGCAGTTTGCACCAAAAAGAATGAATACCTAGGAATAAACTCAACCAAGGAGGCAGAAAACCTGTACTCTGAAAACTATAAAACATTGATAAATTGAAAATGACACAGACCAATGGAAAGTCCATACTCATGAACTGGAGAAACAAATATTGTTAAAATATCTACTACCCGGGGCACCTGGGTGGCTCAGTGGGTTAAGGCTTCTGCCCTCAGCTCAGGTCATGATCCCAGAGTCCTGGGATCGAGCCCCACATTGGGCTCTCTGCTCAGCGGGGAGCCTGCTCCCCCCCCCTCTACTTGTCTGTCTACTTGTACTGTCTACTTGTGATCTCTGTCTGCCAAATAAATAAATAAAAAAATTAAAAATAATCTACTACCCAAAGCAATCTACAGAATTAATGCAATCCCTATCAAAATACCAATAGCATTTTCCCCAAAAGTAGAACAAATAATCCTAAAATTTGTATGGAACCACAAAAGATCCTGAATATCTGAAGCAATCTTAAAGAAGAAGAACAAAACTGGAGGTATCATGATCCTAGATTTTAAGATATATTATAAAGCTGTAGTAATCAAAACAGTATGGTATTTGGAAAATAAAAGCAGACATATAGATCAATGGAAAGGAATAGAGAGACCAGAAATAAACCTGCTATTATGTGGTTACTTAATCTTTGACAAAGGAAGCAAGAATATGCAATTGGAAAAAGTCTTTTCAACAAATGGTGTTGAGAAAACTGGACAGTCACATGCAAAAGAATGAAACTGGACCACTTCTTACACTGTACATAAAAATAAACTCAAAATAAATTCATGACCTAAATATGAGACCTGAAACCATAAAAATCCTAAAAGAGAGGAAGGAAGCAATTTTTGTGACATCAGCCATAGCAGCATTTTTCTAGAACTGTGTCTTAAGGCATGGGAAGCAAATGTAAAAATTCACTATTGGGACTACATCAAAATAAAAAAAAAAAACTTCTACACAGCAAAGGAAACAACAGAACTAAAAGGAAACTTACTGAATGGGAGAAGATTTTTACAAATGACATATCAGATAAAGGGCTAGCCTCCAAAATCTATAAAGAACTTATCAAACTCAACACCCAAAGAACAAATAATCCAATCAAGAAATGGGCAGAGGACATGAACAGACATTTCTCCAAAGAAGACATCCTGATGGCCAACAGACACATGAAAAAGTGCTCCACAATACTCGGCATCAGGGAAGTACAAATCAAAACCACAATGAGATACCACCTCACACCAGTCAGAATGGCTAAAGTTAACAAGTCAGGAAATGACAGATGCTGGTGAGGATGTGGAGAGAGGGGAACCCTCCTACACTGTTGGTGGGAATGCAAGCTGGTGCAACCACTCTGGAAAACAGCACGGAGGTCCCTCAAAAAGTTGAAAATAGAGCTACCCTATGACCCAGCAATTGCACTACTGGGTATTTACCCTAATGATACAAATGTAGTGATCCGAGGGGGCATGTGCACCCAAATGTTTATAGTAGCAATGTCCACAATAGCCAAACTATGAAAAGAACCTAGATGCCCATCAACAGATGAATGGATAAAGAAGATGTGGTATATATACACAATGGAATACTATGCAGCCACCAAAAGATGTGAAATCTTGCCATTTGCAACGACGTGGATGGAACTAGAGGGTATTATGCTGAGTGAAATAAGTCAATCAGAGAGAGACAATTATCATATGATCTCCCTGGTATGAGGAAGTTGAGAGGCAACGTGGGAGGTTTGGGGGGGGGGGGTAGGAAAAGAATAAATGAAACAAGATGGGATCAGGAGGGAGACAAAATATAACAGTCTCTTAATCTCACAAAACAAACTAAGGGTTGCCGGGGTGGGGGTAGAGAGAGGGTGGTGGGGTTATGGTCATTGGGGAGGGTATGTGCTATGGTGAGTGCTGTGAAGTGCGTAAACCTGGCGATTCACAGACCTGTACCCTTGGGGCTAATAATACATTATATGTTAATAAAAAATTTTAAAAATGGGCAGAATATTTGAACAGACATTTCTCCATAGAAGACATACAGATGGCCAACAGACACATGAAAAGATGCTCATCACCACTCATCATTAGAGAAATGCAAATCAAAACCTGTCAGAAATGCTAAAATCAACAGCACAAGATGTAGTTAGTGTTAGTGTGGATGTGTGAAAAAAGAACCCTTGTGTACTGTTGGTGGGAATGAAAACTGGTGTAGCCACTGTGAATACAGTATGGAGTTTCTTTAATAAATTAAAAATAGAAATACCATATGATCCTATAGTTCCACTACTTGATATTTACTCAAAGAAAATGAAAACACTAATTTGAAAAGATATACATGCCCCTATGTTTATAGTAGCTTTATTTACAATAGCCAAATTATGTGTCCCTTGATAGATGAATGGATAAAGGAGATGTGGTATATATACAATGGAATAATACTCAGCCATAAAAAAGAATGAAATCTTGCCATTTGCCACAACATGGATGAATCTAGAGAGTATAATGCTAAGTGAAATAAGTCAGTCAGAGGAAAACAAATACCACATGATTTCACTCATATATGACTTTAAGAAACAAAACAAAGAAAAAAAGACAAATCAAAAAACACTCTTAACTATGCAGAACAAGCAGGTGGTAACCAGAGGGGAGACAGGTGAAATAGGTGAAGGGGATTAAGAACACACTTATTACCATGAGCACTGAGAAATATGTAGAATTACTGAATCACTATATTTGACACCTGAAATTAATATAACACTGCATGTAATCCATATTGGAATTTTAAAAAAACTGCTTAGATTGTTAGTGTATAAGAAAGCAACTGATTACCGTGCATTGATTTTGTATCTTGCCACATAACTGAATTGCCATATGAGTTCCAGTAATTTAGGAGTGGTCTTTTGGATTTTCCATTATCATGTCATCTATGAAGAGAGAGTGTTTGACTTCTTTGCCAATTTGAATACATTTTATTTCTTTTTGTTGTCTGATTTCTGTTGCTAGGACTTCTAGTACTATGTTGAAAAACAGTGGAGAGAGTGGGCATCCTCATTGTGTTCCTGATCTCAATGGGAAGGCTGTCAATTTTTCCCCATTGAGAATGATATTCATTGTGGGTTTTTCATAGATGGATTTTATGAAGTTGAGGAATGTTCCCCCTATCCCTGTGCTTTGAAGAGTATTAATCAGGAAAGGATGCTGTATTTTGTCAAATGCTTTTTCTTCATCAATTGAGAGGACCATGTGGTTCTCTTTTCTCTTATTGATTAGTTCTATCACATTGATTTGTGAATGTTGAACCACCCTTGCATCCCAGGGATAAATTCCACCTGGTCATGGTGGATAATCTTTTTAATGTACTGTTAGATCCTATTAGCTAGGATCTTGTTGAGAAACTTGGCATCCATATTCATCAACGATATTAGTCTGCAATTCTCCTTTTTTATGGGGTCTTTGCCTGGTTTGGGGATCGAGGTAATGCTGGCTTCATAGAAAGAGTCTGGAAGTTTTCCTTCTGTTTCTGTTTTTTGAAACAGCTTCAGGAGAATAGGTATTATTTCTTCTTCAAATGTTTGGCAGAATTCCCCAGGGAATCCATCAGGTCCTGGACTCTTGTTTTTTGGGAGATTTTTGATCACTGCTTCAATGTCATTACTAGACATTGGTTTATTCAGGTTGTCAATTTCTTCCTGTTTCAGTCTTGTAAGTTTATAGGTTTACAGGAATGCATCCATTTCTTCTAGGCTAGTTAACTTATTGGCATAAAACTGTTGATAATAATTTCTGATGATTCTATTTCCTTGGTGTTAGTCATGATCTCTCCCCTTTCATTCATAATTTTATTCATTTGGGTTCTTTCTCTTTTCTTTTGGATTAGTTTGGCTAGTGGTTTATCGATCTTATTAATTCTTTCAAAGAACCAGCTTCTGGTTTCACTGATTTGTTCTACTGTATCTCCAATTTCTAACTCATTGATCTCTCCTCTAATCTTAATTATTTCCCTTCTTGTGTGTGGGTAACTTAACTTGTTGTTAATCTTCCAGTTCTTTAAGGTGTAAAGAGTGTTTGTGTATTCAGGATTTTTCAATACCACCTTACACCAGTTAGAATGGCCAAAATTAATAGGACAGGAAACAACAAGTGTTAGAGAGGATGTGGAGAAAGGAAAACCCTCTTACACTGCTGGTGGGAATGCAAGTTGGTGCAGCCACTTTGGAAAGCAGTGTGGAGATTCCTCAAAAAATTAAAAACAGAGCTACCCTATGACCCTGCAATTGCACTACTGGGTATTTACCCCAAAGATACAGAAGTAGTGAAAAGAAGGGCCATATGTAACCCAATGTTCATAGCAGCAATGTCCACAATTGCCAAACTGTGGAAAGACCCAAGATGCCCTTCGGTAGATGAATGGATAAAGAAGATATGATCCATACATACAATGGAATATTATGCAGCCATCAGAAAGGATGAATACCCAACTTTTGTATCAACATGGATGGGACTGGAGGAGATTATGCTAAGTGAAATAAGTCAAGCAGAGAAAGTCAATTATCATATGGTTTCACTTACTTGTGAAGCATAAGGAATAACATGGAGGACTTTAAGAGAAGGAAAGAAAAAGTGAATTGGGGGAAAATGGAGGGGGAGATGAACCATGAGAGATTGTAGATTCTGAGAAACAAACTGAGGGTTTTGGAGGGGTGGGGGGTGAGAAGATGGGTGAGACTGATGGTGAGTATTAAGGAGGGCACGTATTGCATGGAGCACTGGGTGTGGTACATAAACAATGCATCTTGGAACATTGATTAAATAAAATAAAAAAATAAAAACTGCTTAGAAATAGATTAGATATGCTAAATTAAAAATGTTCATATTTTTAGATGTAGTAAAAGACTGAAACCCAGGAATTATTTAGGAAACATTTGTGGGATGAATCTGTGGATGGTTAAATAATAAATTTGTTATTTACTCTCTCCCAGTGTGATTAATTTCATTAATTTCATCCTTCTAACTGGCGTTGGCACCTTTGCATCTCATCTCTCTATCAGATAGCAAAGAAAGAGAAAGACATTAGCTAACTATTGTTTATTTTTAACTCTTTCATATCTCAGCAGATTGGGAGGTTTAATTTATTGGATATAGTCACCATGTTAAGAGATCTTGGAGATAAATGGGTAAAAATTAATGCTTAGAGAAATGAGGCAAGGTCTAATATACTAAATATGTAAGCAAAACAAAACAAAACAAAGCAACCTTTACAAATTCATGAGGAGAAAGGCCTTTACCAAACAGGAAATAATGAAAGTACTTGAATAGTGAAGTCACAGAAAAAGAAGTGGCTTTAAAAATATGGAATGGCATTCAGCCTCACAAATTATTAAACAGCACCAGAAAAAGAAAAATAATTACCTTCAACTTTCAATATTCAGAATAATAAATATCAAAAACTTGGTCTGGAGGTGGGGAAACATGTTCTCTCCTTCTGTTGGTAGGAATGCAATGTGGTGTCACCATTTTGCTGGGCAATTTTTTAGCATCTACCAATACCCAATGACTTAATAATTCCATTGAAAGGACTTTGTTATACAGATGTATTTGCACATATGCACAAGGATGTATATATAAGAATGTTTGTTATCAATGGTAAAATTTTTTTTAAGGTTTTATTTATTTGAGAGAGAGAGAGCATGAGTGGTGGGGATGGACAGAGTTGAGAGGGAGAAGCTGGCACCCTGCTGAGCAAGGCTAGATGCCAGGACCCTGGGATCATAACCTGAGCCGAACGAAGCCAGATGCTTAACTGAGCCACCCAGGCACCCCAGTGGTAAATTTTTTTTTAACAGACATGGAATACCCTTTATTTTTGCTGAGGTGTTCCCTATAGTTATTTGTTTTTCATAATATGATTATCTTAATTATATAATTAAATACTAAGAAGACTAAAAAAGGTGGACGTTTATGTGCTAAGATGGAAGGATCCACAAGATACATTAAGAGAAACGATGAACAGCCCTTGTGTACATATGCCTGTATGTTTATATGCTTGTAATGCATAAAACAATTATATTGGTCAGTGTTCTTCATCTTCCTAAGGTCACACACTGAAATCTTACCCTCGAGCCAGTTATTTAGTAAATTTTATCAACCAGAAGAAGGTATTAGAATGGTACAATGCAATTTACCCCCAGTACCGAAGAAGGAAATTAAAGTTATCTTTTACACTGACACCATTCTATCACTTTCCTATGGGGCCCGTTGCAAAGTAACATTTAATACCTGAGCCGGGAATCCAGTCCACAAGTAAGTCCTAGTAATATGAGAAAGCAAGCTCTAGTTACTCTGATGAATACTTTATCTAGTTCATGGGAAAATTAAATTCTCCTTGCCCTTGGGCTGATCAGATCAGGCCCATGAGATGTTGTGTATCTTTTTCAGCCAAAACACCAGCAAGGTTATTGGTCATTAAATTATCCACCCTGTAGTCCAACATTGTTATTTGATTTAAAGATGTCCTACAGTAGTGAATCCCACAGACCTATTATCACTATATTTAAGGTTATTGCCTTTAATTTGTTTCAAATTTGCCAGCCCTTCTGCATTGCCCCTAGTACCTTATTTACCTGCTGTACAATAGAATTTTCTTTCCTTCTGTGCTGTCAGTTTGCTTATGTTGCTTTGCTAGGGTGCAAATGACTCCATATTTCATGACCTTAAATGTTCTCTCACCCTGTCCCCCATTTCCCTATTTTAGTCCAGGATATCTATCTTTTGGAAGATAACTTTAAAGTTCAGTTGTGGACCTACTTCAGATTAAATAGTTCATGACAATGACAAATATGTATAATGATGGGTGACCTTGAAACTGACTGACATTTTAATTTTACTTGGATGTGATCTAAAATGCCACAAGGCTCAAATATGATCTGGAAATTTCACACAACCATGGAAAAATTTTTATTGTTTTTCCTCCTATAGACAGATGTCTAAGAGATAAAGTAGCACAGTAGAGGAGAGAGAAGAAAAAAAATTACAACAACAACAACGAAAAAAAAAAAAACAGACTTTTTTTGAGGCAGGACTGGTTTTGAGACCTAGCACTGCTGCTACTTAACTGCATCACCTTGAAAAAGTTACATAAACTCTATGAGCTTTAGTTTACTCTGTATAATAGGTATGATGATGTATACTTACCAAGTTGTTCAACCTAGCACATAACAGGTTCAAAACGTTTGAATTTTATTTTTTAAGTAGAGAGAAGCTATTTCTTTTAAAGATAAGTTGAATAAATTGTTATTCTGGGGGCAGAAATTTGTGAGAAACAGTTGAGAAAATCAGACTATATGAACCATATCAATAATAAATTTGGAAATAGTCATGTATTAATTAATTGGCAAAATATAAATATCATTTTATCATACATTTGTTCTAACACCAGCTTATGTTTTTCAAAGATAATTTGGGTAAATAAGCATTGGTGAGGGAAAAAAATGAACACCTGACCTTTTAAATGAACCATATGGTAAAGAAGAGGGAGTATTGGCAGTATTTAAAGCTAGACTCTTGTTTGGCTCAACTATTGAGCAACTAGGAAAACTTCTGTTTTATCATCTGTTAAATTGAAATGTTGAGCAAGAAGTTCCCTTGGGTTCTTCATAGTTTTATTATTCTATAATTTAATGATACTTGACCTTTCCCTGTCCAAGTGTCCTCTCTTTTTTCACTACTGGCTCCTTCTCAATTCTTCCCTTGTCATTGACAAATTTAACCAGTTTTGTTTATCTATATATATTTAGGCAACCTCTGTTTTTCCATTCCCTTAGCGAGGTTATGAAATTTCTTCTCAGTTCCTGCTTTGTAACAAAGGAGGGGCTTAGTCAGTAAGATGCTGCTAAAGGTTTAACAATTAGGTTTCCACCAAAAAAAGATTGAGGTGGGAAGAGAACCTGATTCGTAGCATTTGCCAATTTCTGTGGTGTAAATACTCCCTCCATGGTTTATTGAAATCTATCAATGTGATATTTCTGAAACTTGAGCCTGAAGAGAAAAATCAACATTAACACAACATTGTATAGTATTCCCACAGACAGATAGACATCGAACATGGGTAACATAAAAATGTAATAAAATAATTAGAAACTGATATATTTTAAGTATTTGTTACCCTCATTTTTAGTATAGTTTATTTAATTGTAGATTAATATAATTTAATTTTTAATAATGGCAGTGTTCAAAAATCAACTTGTGGAATTCCTGAAAATGTAACAATTTTTTCTTTTGAGCTGGTGTGAGCTTAGTTCTGAAATTGAATTAAAAAAAAACCCTGTCACTGGAAGATATAAAATGTGATACCTTCCAGTTACTGGGACTTTGAAGGGTTGGCTGAGCTTCTGGAGGTTATGCCTCTAACTCTAGGGAAGAAAAAAGAGAAATTGGTAAATTACATAATTTTGTGGCAACTCTTTGCATTGATGTTTATGCTAGATATCATTGCTCAGTATTTTAATATATAATTTTTATAAATGTATATGTCTACATTTGTATATATATAGTTCTGATATTTTTAAGCAATTTTTACATTTCCCTATTGTCCATACATTTTAATCCTTTGGAAAGCTAAAAAGCAAAGAGTTGTAACAAAGAATTATAACTTCTATCCATGAAGTAGAAATATTCCAAAAGTAACCAGAAGCAATTGAAAGGAATTGTGTTTTGAAAGTCCCTATAAGCTGTCAGGAAAGTGATTGTAATTAGGACAGTGGCCAAGATGATCAAGCTTTGTGTGATAAATTATTTGCTATCAGTGTCTAATTCTGAGGATATTGCCTTACCTGTTATGAAAAATCTGTAAAGGTACAGATGGGCATTTTGAAGAACAAAACAGACTATAAAACAGTCAAACTTTGTGTCAAATCTACAGGTAAGAATAAAATTAACATATAATTTGCATACCAGCAATAAGTAAAGAGAACAATGTTGATGCAAATAAAAGGAATAATACCAATATTATCTCGAAAGTTGATTTTGGGAAAACATGGAAATGGTCTGTAATTGGTTTGATAAAATTGACATGTTTCTCAAAGTTTCTTCATAAATGAAACTGCATAGTTGTGCTGTTTCCAAAGAAAAAAAGTTACAGATTGATATAGGCAAAAATGTAATGAGAAGTAAGGTAGGTGTGGCAACTGGGAAAGGTATTGCTGATCTGCAAAAAACTGCAATTGGTTAATAGAACATCCCTAGCAACAAGGTAAACAAGCTATTAATAAGGGAATTTCTCAATTTATACAAATAAAAAACGTCAAGAATGTGTACTCGGGAAGCTAAGGACAGTTATCCAATCAAAAAAATCACAATTCTGCCAATTTCTAAATTTAACTTGGTTTTCAGACCTAGTATCTATTGATTAAAAGGGAGACAGGATTACCAACAGAAGGGACATTGTATTTCTACAGCAAGTATACATGATAATGATCCTGGAGTTCTTAACAAAAATTATCTATGGCCATCTACTCAGGTAAATGATGGAAGGGACACTGATGGAAAGTACAAACACAAACATCTTTGGGATTGTTGGTCATATCTTATTTGTCATCAATACCCATGCACTCAAAGCCTCATCATGCCCCCAGTGCTGTTATACTTGGGTTGAAAGAGCACCAGGTAATAAATCAAATACTAGATTTGACTCATAGAGGGTCCCTTGGGACCATGGACCCACCAATGGTCATATCTCTAGTACTCAAATATATACTTGAAATGTACTTGGTTGTTGGAAGAACACTCAAATCACATCCTTGGCTTGCAGGATAAAGACTATCATAGTAGTGAAGGTCATGTGACAAACTCTTGTTCTTCCCTTCCCCAAGGTAAGATGGTAAATCAAGAATATTATTACAACAGTGTGAGAGACATCTGCTACCCTTAATGACTAAAGTATGCAGGGTAGTTGTTCTCTTATATCTCCCTTTATTGCATAGTCTGGCTCTTAGAGAGGCCAGAGAAATCCTAGAGGTGGATGTTAGAGCCAAACTCAATAACGTTGTATTCCCACATGTAGCTGCCGGACTTTGCTTTGATCAGGTATATATCATGCTGTCACTTAACTGGTACACACATTATTTTCTATTCCTCTCAGAAAGAAGGATCAGAAACATTTGGCATTTGTACGGGACAGAGAGTTTACATCTTTCTAGAGATTTTAATAAAATTCTATATGCAAAACAAAAAACAAATACAAACAATTCTATAGTTTTCCAATTCTTGGTCTAGTGACCAGGAGGAATGGGAGGTAAATCCTTTCATGTGTTGATTTTTCAAGGAAGAGATCTTTATTTTTCTTCAACCAAAGGTCGGGGACAGGAAAGAGGACAATAACTGTTAATAAAGAGGTCTGGGCTCCTTTTTTAGACCCAGAGAATTCAGGGGAATCTGGACATTTACAATTTATGAGTGTATCAATGCAAATGAGTAGATGTCCTCTTCCCACATCTCTTTCTCAAATCGTACCCTGACCTTGGCATATCAGACTTTCAGGGTTTGCAAAATTACTTTTCTCTGGAATTGTTTCACAAATCTGCTTAAGGCCTGGGCCTGATTCTCAACTTTCTTGACCCTCTTTCTGCAGTAAATGAGTCCTTTTATTGCCTACCAAGAAGGTCCTCTGACTTTCATCCTTAGCCTTTAATAGATAATTAATTACCTTCCACTTTTCACTGCTTTTCACCAAATCATCAATTGCCCTTAACAACAGCCTTCTGATTCTATTTTGCTTAGAATTATTATCTCCCCCCAGATTATTAACAGGATGATGCATTACCCTAGGCTATGCATTTTCTTCCATCACTATGCTATTCAATCTTAGCACCAATAAAATTATTAAAAATTTCACTGCTACTGCATACAGAGACTATCAGTGCTCTATCTCCAATCAATAATTGAGTCCTCATTGCTAGTCAGCGAGTGGGTGATTCTCCTGTAAAATTTCATTTTTTAAATCTACTCTCTCGGACCATTACTGGATTCCTTAGGAAACAGACTCTGAGTTAGAAATTGCATGCTGGAGATTTATTATAAGCACTCTTGGATCCATACTTGTTAGGCAGTAAAAAAAAAAAAAAAAAAAAAAGGAATTAAGCAAAGGGACAAGTTGGGCCATAATGAATTCATATCGTAGGTCTCAAGGTATGGAGGAGTTTATAGCTGGGATGGCCCTTCAGAATTGTCTTGATTTGGAACAAGATGCCAGACTTAAACTCCTGCACTGGCCAGCGATTGAATGTAAGATGTTCCTGGGAAGAGGATGAGACTTTGGTTGAAATAGCTGTCTTTGGCAAAGGGCAGTTTCTGGAAGGGAGGTCTCAGATAGACTGTCAATTATCAACTCTCTCAGCAGCTGGGACAATAAACCCTGAAATTTGGAGTGAGGAATGAAAGCCTGGTGGCACAGCACTCTGTCCACTACAGGGGAGTAATTCTGGAAGAAGTAGAGATCTCATGAGCAAAAGTCAAGAGACAAGAAAAGAAAAATTGTTTAAGAAGACTGGCAAGTGGTCCATTTATTTGGTAGAACCATGATAAGACAACTGTATTGCAGTTGTAAAAATTGAGACTCTTCATATCTGTGCACAGAGGGCCAGGCTAAAGAGTTTAAAACATATAGTCTCTTTTCTAATAAAGAGGTACCAACCTAGTTGTCAGGTATCTTGACATCAGGAGTGGAACAAGGGTAAGGAAAACGAGCCACCTAAGGTGCAAAATTTAAGGAGATGCTCATTCTCAAACTCAACAATCTAATGCATGAACTTGTAAATATGACTCATTCTATTGGTACCACGGAGACTACCAGCCTTTTAATCAAACGTTGCCTTGCCTTTCCTTCACATTCCAATTAGGTCTTACAATTCATCAGTTGGAACAATCATGCTTCCCATAGAAGGTGGGAAGGGGATTATTATTTCTCCTATCTAAATCATTCAGTTAATATTTCCTAGATCACATAATCTAGGGGATACTGTCACCATTAGTAATGGAATGTCATCTTTTCCTCTCATTTCCTTCTTGTGATTTCCAGTTGTCATGTGAAAAGACATTCTTTGAGCTCTACTAGGACCAGCATAGTAATCATATATATCTTCATGCCAACTAAGAATACTAAAAACATTTATAGAAATTGTGTTAAACAATACCTGGGAGAAAGCACCAACCTCCTTCGTGCTTTCTCCAATACCTCATTACCTGAAAAAACTGAAACTTGAAAAGTAGGTCAGCATTTGAGGTGGTAGATTTGCTCTTGATTTTCACCTTTTTAGGAGTTCAGTGCATTGGATGAAGGATTCCCATGAAGAAGATCGGGAAAGACAAACAGATGAAAACATCACCAGATTTTCAACTCTATCTACTTAAGATGCATCAGTTAAACATGGACATAGGCATATACTTACAATAAAATATAGTACAGAAGAAATTAAAGACCTATAGAGATAAGCGTATGGACTGGGATTAGGGTTGTTGACACAAAGCAGGTCATTCTGATCCACTGCATTTACATGTAGGCTTATTAGAGATATTAAAGATACTCCATTGCTAATTTGATTTGAAGACCAAAAATAAGCCTGTGAACAGAATATGAACAGAAAAAAATGAATCTCAAATGGCAGTCATGCTAAAGAAACCTTATACAGTGTCAACTAGCCAGGAAATCTTTAGATAAATTTTGTGAGTAGGTGTTCTTACATCACGTGGCAGGGGGCTTGGTTGGGGGATGAGGTAGATAGAGGCTAGAGAGTTTTGGCACGTGGAATCTAAAGCCTTTCCAGGGAATTGTGGAGACCTCTGCTAACTTTATACTTCTCAAACTGGTATATATATATACAGGTATGTCAAAGAAACTATGTGAATCAATAGAGTAAACGTTGGCCAACTTCCTGGGGCTCTCAGTTTTTAGCATAAAAGTTTAAGTGAGCTGAGAAGTAATTTTAAACATCTTTATATTACAACAAACACCAAATATATTTTATGGAATAAAATGCAAGGTGTGCATGAATTTGGAAGATAAAACGGAGACTTCAAAGAAATTTCACACTTGCTATGGGCCAGTTAAGTTTAGATTCCAGAGCCCTGGGCACACACATTATTTTCTTTGTGCTGATAGAGATATATCATTGAAGAAGTTGGAGAAGTTCTTCCCAAACAGGTTCGTTTTGTGGATTCTTTCTTTTTGTGAGTCCATTGGGATTTGGACGGGGGAAATTAAATTCTACCATTGGGCTGGATTGACTAATTAGTGAGATTTCTAATAATTTCAGGCTGAGATGTTACTAGAGACTTAGCAAAAGATGTGACAAATAAATCTCAGTCTTGGTGTGAGTCACTAAACCACTAATAAACCTAATGTGGCTGAGTAAAGAGGTATACCTTCTCCCTCTGCCTATGAAATTAGAACTAGACCATTCTAGCTTTAGGATAGCAGACTCAAGTCAGGAGCTGTAAGTTAGAGGATTCTCTGTCAGTAAGAGTACAGACTTCCTTAAGAATTCTTTACTTTCTAAACCAGAAGCTAAAGAGAATGTCTATCTCTTTATAATAGATAAGGTGTCAAGATCTAGTTACAAGACAAGAATTCTGTCTAGATCAGGTATTGGCAAACTTGGCCCACAGGTCATATCTGACCCACTGATTGCTTTGTATGACCTCCAAGCTAAGAGTGGTTTTTACATTTTTAAACAGCTGAAAAAAATAATTCCAAAGAAAAATATTATTTCTTGACATGTGAAAAGTACATGAAATTCAAATTTCAGAGTTTTATTGGAATAAAGCCCACCTACTTGGTTATGTATTCTCTCTGGGTTACCGTTGTGCTACCACAAGCAGAGTTAAATAGGCTAGAGCCCCTAATCGTTAGTGTCTCTCTTTTTATGGGAAAAATTTGCCCATTTCTGGGTTAGACTGTCGTAACTTAATGTATAGTCCTGGAATCAACAGTAGCATCAGTACCACCTGGTATATTTTTGGAAATGTAGAATCTCAGGCACGATCCCACGTCTCTTAAACCAGATCTGGAATCCTAACAAGTTTCACCATTGATTCCTATGCACGATAAAGTTTTGGAATCACTGGCCCAGTTCACACAGACCTTAAAGAGGTATGTGCTCCTTGAAGCTCCAACTGGCTAACGAGTAAAGGAGAAGAACTGAGTCTTAGACCAATGAGCTAATACTCCTATGGTTGCTGAAAATGAAAATAGACCCTGGAGGCACTTTTTGCCCAAGGAAAAGTGTTTTGATTAAACTAAAAGGATATAGCATGAAAGTGGATGTTAAGGCAGACATGATTCTTCAAAAACAGGATTTTGTTCTCCCAAGAAATTCCTTCACTGAAATAGGATGGTTTGAGACCACCCTGGACCCCAGGGTGTCCAGGGACTACAGCTATGATGAAGCTGTTCATGCTAAAATATTACTCTGATGAAGGGTGTCTGAACTCTTAAGAGTTAGACATGGACCAAATAGAGTTCAGTATTTTACACTTATTACATAGGTACAGTATTACACGGACTTGAGTTTTATACTGCCACCAAATTCTTTTCTTGCTCTTTCTTCACACTAGTGCTCTCCTCAACCCCAACAAATGCACATTCACAAACATACATGCACACAAACATACACACATGTGCATGCACTCACACATACTCTCACACCACCTGTGGTTGCTTTGAACAGTCATCACAATTCCTTCTACCTTTTATATTATGTGTGGAGAGAGAAATGGAAAAAAGAATCATCTTTATTAGCTGTAATCACAGAAAGGATAACAAAATGAGACATGCTATTTTCTGTAACAGCAACTGTAAACATGAATGATCAGGAAAGAGCAAAACTAAGGGAGACATTTGTTACGCGCATAGACTGAGATGCATCAAAGACAAGAAAAGGAATTTGTCCCCATACAGTCCCTGGCACTGGGACTGTAGGTGAACAACAGACACTACACCACATGTGTTTGTGGCTAAGGATGAGCAAGTCCATGTGGCAGGATATATGGAACCGCTTAATTTAGCAGAACCCCTCCAAAATCACATGTATTAAATGTTTGCTGTAAGGACAAATGTCCACAGTGCTCAGGATGCTTGAATTTTCCTCAAGTTTCACTAGTCCTTTAGAAAGAAATTAGTATTATCTTGCCATTGATTTTTAAGTACAGACCTACTTACACACGCACTGTGCTGAATGCATTACAAACATTAGCTCATTTAGTCCCTAACATAATGTCAGGTAAGGTGGGCATCATTGCGCTATTATAAGATTTAATAACTTGCTCAAGTCGCCTGAGTGTTAGGAAAAGAGCCAGGCTGGAACACCACACACTTTCTGTCTCATACTGCAAAACGGGTGGGTCTCCGGCCAGAGATGTTGCTGAACTATCAAGCAATGCTTCACCTCTGGTCTCCCCATTGTTTCTAGTCAACTTGTACAAAGACTTGGTCAGTTTGGGAACCTCTCCAAGCACCATATTATTTTGGAATTAACCAAAACAGAATCTCAAGGTCCAGTCAATAGTGGGGAGTTCTTGTCTGCCCTGCTTTGTGCACCTGAGGTTGACATGCATCAATTTTCCTCTTCTAGACTGTAAGTAATACAAAATGTTTAGGTGTGTATAAGGTCAAAATAAAGACTTACTGAATATTGGAGAAAGCACACACACACACAGTAGATCACATACAAGGCTTGCTTTGTAAGACACATAAGACACATTCTGATAAACCGTGTGGGAGATAAAAATGTGCATGAGCAATAATAAGTTTTTTCAATACTAGATTGAGCTGGGTTTCAACGTATCTGTTCTATGTCTTTCTTATAAAGATCGGAAACGAATGACCACCTCACTCCTTCACTTTTTACCCTGAATCATGAAAATTAACATCTTTGTGGTGAACCACAAAGGAGCCTCCATTCTCCTGCTATTTTAGAATTAGAGCGAGAAGACCCCTGTGTCCATTCTTGCTACTTGTACAGTGAGGATTTGTCTTTCCCAAAGCATAGCATTTTTAATAGGAGAGCAAGAAAACAAAGTCATCATTATCTGTAGAACGTGAATTGCATTGCCAAATATCCACCATTTTGGAAACATGTATCGATGGTCCCATGTCCTATAATGTGTGCTCAGTGTAACTGCAGGTCTCTGCAACTGTTACCAAGTCCCATGGAATCCCTTTAATTAATGATGATATAAAATATTAGAAAAAAAAATCATCATCGGGATGGCAGATTGAATCACAAATCACACCTAGAAGGGCCTTGATTATCCTCTAAGATAAAAATCTGTCATCTGCTTAAAGACACGAAATGAGCAAATACAAATTGTGTTTCAGCTTGCTCATAAAACTGTTGTGAAGATTGAACGAAACAATCGAAATAAAACATTTAGAATGTCTGGCACACAGTAAGTGCTCAGTAAATATTAGTAATGGTTTAAAAATTATTAGTTATATTCAAGGACTCACTTCATTTTGGTCAATAGCTTTTCATCAATTATTAATGACCTTCACTATTATACAGTGGCTTTAGAAAGTGGTAATTAGGCTGCTGTACGCTGACTAACATGGAAATGACAGGCAAATATATTCATACCACTCAGATATGAAAGTCAAGCCCCCTCATGGGGCCTTTCATGGGACACCTACCCTGAGGGCACAGAGTCAGTTTGAATGTCCTTCCCTCCCAGTGGGAGTCCCATTTCTAGGACACAGTGGCCTGTCATCTCTTTCAGAGGAACCACAACAGGAAGCCTGATTTGGGCTTAATGAACAGCCTTTGGGGAATTTCACATAAGTGGTCATTAATGCTTTGCATATTTGCAAGGTGAATCCATCCCATTCTTCAATAGGACTTCCCCACAATAGCCCCTGTGTTCATTCATCCATCTCATGGTACCAAAGGTGAAGGGGGAATGTAGGGCTACTGTGTAGCATGCAGAGGGTCAAAGAGATAGCTATTCAGAACTCAGATTGGATTATGGGCTAGATGTTGATTATAGTGTTTGATTGGGGCGGGAGGCAGAAGGAGGGATGTTAGGTATGAATGTGTGATAACATCCCTGATTAGCATACATTACATATTCATATTTCAGGAAAAGAATTCTAGCAGACAATACTTTGCTTCAGTTTACTCCCTCATGTATATTTGTTGTATTTAATAGCATCTTTCTTGGCCATAACCCTCCCATATCCTACTGGCATCATGTATGTTTTTCCTGAACACCATTTCATCTGGGCTTGCAAATTTATTTGCAAAAAAAATCTACAATATTGTCTCCAGTGATTTAAAAAAATCTATTTGTTTCAATGGTTGTGTCCCCTTTCTCATGTCTTGTCTTGCATATTTTTCTTCTCTTCCTTTAATTCATAAGTTAGCTCGTGGTTTGTCTATTTTGTGAAATTCTATTAAAAAACAGGATTTTGATTTATTCGTTAGATCCATTTCTCTATTCTCTTCCTTAATTTCTTCTTTCATTTTATTCTTTCCTTCCTTCCTTATACTTACTTTGTGTTTGCTTTCTTCTTTTTTTGTGTTTTGAACTAGGAATTTGTGTCTATTATCATTCTTTCATTTTTACTGATAAAAAGGTTTAATGCTATGAATTTTCCTCTGATCTCTGCTCTAAATGCATCCCATATGTTCTGGTGTATAGTATTTTCATTGCCATTCTTTTTTCATAAAAAGTTGCAATTTCAGTTTGTTTCCCCCTTTCTCTAAAGAGTTGATTCATAGGAGGCTTTAAAATGTTCTATGTGGCAGGGCCTTTTGTTTTTGGTTTCACTGTTGATAATTTCTAGTTTTATTTCATTGCTATCAGAGTGTCATTTATATTTCTACTTTATGGAAATTACTAACATTTTCTCTGAACTCGGTTTATGACCAGTTTTTGCCCATATGCCATGGGTGCTTAAGAAGGAACTGCATTTGCTTTATCAGGGTGTAAAGTTTAATATATATTTATAAGATCTATATCATTGATTGCATTTTTAAAGTCTTCTGTATCCTGATTTATTGTGTCCACTTCATCTCTCTTATTCTACAGTGATGTGCAAGTGCATCTTATTATTAGTGTTTCTCCTTGTGTCCTGGTATGTCCTATACTTTTTGTTTCATAAAGACGGTCACTGTGCTACTTGGTGCGTAAATATCCATATATGTTATATCTTGACTGTTAATTGTGGTTTTTAACATTTGAAAGTGCTCTTTTTCACGTTTAATGTTTGGGGGTTTGAATTCTAGATTTTTTTGATATCAAGATTGCGATCACCGCTCTCTCTGTTTCCATTTCCCTTGTATACCTCTGTCTTGTTTTGTGAATGGAATAGGACATTTTTATCTTTTTTTCTTTTTTAAGATTTTATTTATTTATTTGACAAAGAGATAGCACAAGTAGGCAGAGTGGCAGGCAGAGGGAGAGGGAGAAGCAGGCTCTCCGCTGAGCAGGAAGCCCGATGTGGGACTCAATCCCAAGACCCTGGGATCATGACCTGAGCCTAAGGCAGACGCTTAGCAACCGAGCCACCCAGGTGCCCCATGACATTTTTATTTTTTATTAGATCATTTGAGTCCAGTTAAATTCACCAAAATGACTGATATGTTTGATTTCAACCCTACCGTAATATTTTATTATTACACTTTTTGTATATGCTGGGTTTCTTTGCATGGTGTATATATTTTTTCTATTACTTATAAAACATTTTTATGTTGTATTTAGAAAGGTTTCTGTGTTCATCCTAGGGATAACCTTGTATTTCTACTTTTGCTAAATGTTCTTAGCCACCTATTTTCTTTTACTTTTTTTTCTTTCCCCTAAACCTTTTATTTATTTATTGGAGAGAGTGAGAGCTAGAGAGAGAAAACACGAGCAGTGAGGGGAGGGAGAAACAAGACTCTTCTCTGAGCAGAGAGCCTGACAGGGGACTTGATCCCAGGACTCTGGGATCATGACCTGAGCTGAAGGCAGATGCTTAAACCTACTGAGCCACCCAGGTGCCCCCTTAGCCTCCTATTTTCTTATTAATATTTTTCTATCTGATTTCTCAGAGTTTTTTTTTTTTTCTTTCCCTCAACATTCTTTAATGCCTATCTGTAGCCTATACAATGAGGAACTTACTCTATTTTTTGTTTTGTTTCTCTCCCATCTTTTCCCTTTATTAAATACGCTATTTCTACTTTGTCAAAACATTCAGGATTTTTACAGTAATATGTAACACTCTCACCATATATTACATTTGTGCATTAATTTCCAACATCATCATGTTTTGTATTGTTTGGAGACAAAATATTAGGAGAAAGGTACTAGACTAAAGACTTTGGGTTAGTTACCTGGAAGTCCCTGCCTTCGTATATTGAAAATCGCTCACCCCTCTTGCTACTTTAGGCCTAAGGTTGGTCAAAGCTCGTTATCAGCCTTGGGAGTTCGACAATTCCTGGGATTCTAGTGGTTTTTCTGTACCCTGAACTTATAAACAAGTCCTTTATGAAACTTGTCTCAGATTACCTCTTTGAATGTGCTGAATAAGGTGACAAAGTCTACTGTTAATGTTTTTATTTGTTTTTCCTTGCATGTTCTAGTGGAATGTTTCAGAGTGTTTGCATTATATTATCTGGAGTATAGATATTTATATTGGCTATAATTTTGTTGTGAATTTTACTCTTTAGCAGTTATATGTGATTTTTCTATCTTTTTAGGGCTTTTGGTCACAGTTTAAACTTGTCTGATATTAAGATCATAACCTTTTGTTTTCTTTTTCTTGGAGTTTTTCTAGAGGGTTTTGTCAATTTTAAAATTTTCTATATTTTTGATTGACTTTTATATGTCTGTGTATGTGTGTGGTGGTGACTTCCGTATAGCATGGATTTGTGGGGGTGGGATTTTGCTTTGTGATCATTTTGATCACATCTGAAAGTCATTTTATTTTATGAGGTGAGTTTAACCAATTTAAATTTACTGATATGACATACATTTATGGGCCTAATATTTATCTTTATATAGCCCCTTTATGTAGTTTTCTGTGCTACTTTGTTTTTTAAAAAAGATTTATTTCCTTTTTTGAGAGAGAGAGAGAGACCCCAGGGATCGGGGCAGAGGGAGAAGGAGAGAGAGAGACTCAAGTAGACCTCCCTGATGAGTGGGGAGCCTAACACAGGGCTTGATCCCCTGACCATGAGATCATGCCGTGAGCTGAAACCAAGAGTAAAACGCTGAACTGACCGTGCCACCCAGGAGCCCCTCTGTGCTGCTTTGAAAAATGTGTTAATAATTCAGATATTTAAGAAAAATTGGATTTTTTAAATTATCTTTATGTTTGCCTCAAAGTATTAGTCTATTAAATGTTTACTATAGGCCTCTCTCCTTCTCATCTGCAAATCTCCCTAGTTTTATTTTCTTGATTAGCATCTATTTTTATATTTTAAGCAAGCTTTTTACTTGGATAAGCTTTATATTTTTTACATTGATAAGATTCTGTCTCCTAACTACTTACCTTTTTCTTTTTTCTGTTTGTGTTATTTGTGTAATTTCGATATTCTCACACATATAACTTTGGTTTTTGTCCATTACCTCATTCTCAGATTTGTTTGAGTAGTAGATCCACAGTTAACTATAGGCCTTGCCTGTGGCCAGTGCTTTTGCTGTAGTCTCCTTAGTGATATCTCAATTGACTCTGCTCTTAAAGTAGGATCCGTAAATTCACAGCAATCTTTCCTAAGTTCTTGTATGTTAAAAACCTTTTTTCGGAGTGCCTGAATGGCTCAGTCAGTTAAGTGTCTGCCTTCAGCTCAGGTCATGATCCCGGGATCCTGGAATTGAGTCCTGCATCAGGCTCCCTGCTCACTGGGGAGTCTGCTTCTCCCTCTTTCCCCGACTTGTGCTCTCTCTTTTGCTCTCTCTCTTTCAAAGAAATAAAATAAAATAAAGTAAAATAAAATAAAGAACATTTGTCTCTTGATGTTATAATTGATCGACATTTGATCTAGATAGAAAATCTTTGGGTTACTTTTGGTCTTCAAGGAATTTGTAGATGTGGCCCCATTGTCCTCTTGTATTGATAGTAACTATGGAGAACTCAGTCACCCATCTTGCTTCCTTCTTTGTTTTCCCCTTTTATAAGTCAATTACTTATTTCTCATGATGCCCTAAGGATTTTTTTGCCATAGTTTAAGTTTCCTGCCTTTACTATGATGTGTTTTCAACTAGATCATTCTGATGATTCTCTGGAACGGGTTATATTTTTTAATAAGTAGAAATAATTATTTTTTAAATAAATGACAGTTTTCTTGAGTTACATATTTTAGTATTTGATTTTTGTGAATTTTTTTGAGTTTTTATTTTTCTTTTAAGATCTGTGAATACCTGTAGTTTGAATCTCTATTAACTGTCTTTTTCCTTGCAAATTCTTTTTTTTTTACCATTTTAAAAATTTTTTTAAAAGATTATTTATTTATTTGACAGAGAGAGAGATCACAAGTAGGCAGAGAGGCAGGCAGAGAGAGAGGGGGAAGCAGGCTCCCTGCTGAGCAGAGAGCCCAATTCGAGGTTCAATCCCAGGACCCTGAGATCATGACCTGAGCTAAAGGCAGAGAAGCTTAACCCACTGAGACACCCAGGTGCCCCACAAGTTCTTTTTTTAATTTCTATTTTATTTTGCTTTTATTTTTCATCTCTGTGTCCTATGGATGTTATTATATTTTGTGTTTCTTTCTATTTCACCTACATTTCTGTGATTTTTAAAATTCTATTTACCGAGCTATTTTGACTCATGATATGCTTTCCTTAACATATTATTATTATTATTATTACTATTTTATTATTTGTTTCAAAGCATAGTTGGACATAGTATCTTTCTTCGTTGATGGTGAAATGTTTGATTTACATTTTTATTTACATTTGGCCACTATTTTTTTGATAGTTATCTTTTTCCTATTTTCCTTGTCATATCATTCTGTCTTGTGTTTGTTTCTCTTTATTACCTTTACTGAAGGAAATGAATTTATTCTGTCAGATATTTTCAAGGGGCTCTTGTGGCAGTTGAGAGTGGAGAGCTTTTTTCTGGTAGAGTTGAGACTTTTCATAAGGCCTTGGTTTTTGCCTGTGAGTCTTTGTGATAGACAGTTCTCCCAGCTGACAAAGACAGGCAACTGTGTTTTTTGTATTGTTAAGTGATTTCTTTTCTTCTGTACCAAATTATTTTATAAGATCATGACTTGTTTGTATGATTCTTGATTTAGTATAATCGCCTTTGTTTTCTGATTCTCTCACACTAGCCAGCACAGAAAACAAACCGTCCTTTATCTAACTAGCACCTTCAAAATCCTAGTTATTACCTATTGTGTATATATATACACACACACACACATGCACACATAATAGTTATTACATATATATAATAATGCTAGTTATTATCTATTAAGTGAATAAATAGATAAACTCACTTTCCTGAAGGAATTTGTAATCAATCTTGTGCTATAGTGAGTATAAAGAGGAGTAAATGAAAGATCTAAAAAATGAAATGGAATGATATCTGTAACAGGATGTCAGGGAAGTAAGGTTCTCTTTATTATCCCATGCTCAGAAGAGGAGAAATGAGACCACATTTAAGTCCTCGAATAAAGAAAAAAAGATAAAAAACCCTTGACTCTTTCTTAGTAAGTTACTCTCTGCTGTGTGTATAGTGATGTTATAAAACGTCAATATCATATGCGATTTTCAGGTCAATATTTTATAATTAGTGCTCATTTATACTTAGCAATACATTTTACTGATTTCTTTGCTCACTGCTATTGCTTAAATTGTTTTTTTTTTTTTTTTTTTTCTCTAGGATTCATCTATTTTACTTGTTGGAATGTATGGTCCAATAATTCTTTCAGACTTGAATTATGGATACAAAATTTCCATGTCCTAAAAAAAAAAAAAATCTGAAAATGTCTTTATTTGGGCACATATTGCATGGAGCCCTGGGTGAGGTGCATAAACAATGAATTTTGAAACACACACCAAAAAATTAAATTAAATTAAAATAGAAATAAAGAATACTAAATTTTAAATGGGAAAAGATTTTTTAAAAAGTCTTTATTTTGCCCTAAAAATTAATAATAGTGTTCAACATAATTTTCCCTAAGAATCTTGTGGAAAATGGGCTTCATGCACCTAGTGTTACTGATGAGATTCTGAGGTCAAGTTTTGTTTGAAATTCCATTTATATTCTTTCTTTCTCTTAAGATACCCTAAGGGCATTCTGTTTATCTTCGGAGTTTTAGAATCTCACAATATTTTTATGTGCAATATTTTCTTTGTTTTTGTTTTGGTCACACAATATTTGGTGGGCTCCTTCAATCTAGAAATTCATCTTTGTTCAGTCCTGCAAAATTAAAAAAATTTTTGTCTTTGCCTATTTCCCCTCCATTTTCCTTTGATCTTTTTTTAGAACAGTATTGAACATATGTCCAAAAGTCTTCTCATGTGCTTTCAATATAAATTACTCCATCAGAGTAAGGAAAACTCCTCAATTCCAACTCACTGGAAAAAAAAAAATACTGCTTTTTAATATGTGAATAGTCTACCATTCAACTTTTATTTTCACATTTTCTCCTTCCTTTTCTTCAAGAATTAAATTTTGTTTCCAAGTTTTCAAATTGATTTAAAAAAACAATCATAGTATTCTCTTGTGTTTCTCAATGGATATGTATAATACCCCTTTACTATCTTATTTGTTTCATGCACAATTTCTGTGAGTATATGTTCTTCTACTTGCTGTGTTTTCTGCCTTTCTTTTGTGATGTGGCTCTCCCGAAGTTATGCTCAGTCGTGTATTTATATTTGTCTTGAGGTCCACTGTTACCTTGCTGGTAATGCTGTGTCTATTTGTATGGACTCCATGAGCTATGGGCCAGGTCACACCACTGCAGTTTATACTGATGGATGGGTAGAGTTACAGTGAAGGAAAAGTAGTGTAGATGAGGGTTTACCCTATTCACCCAGAACTTCAGCAGTCATTCAACCATTACCTTGCTTTCTGCCCTAGGAGCTCACATTTATTATGGTGGCCTGGCCCCAGGAAACACTGTTGTTCACTGTCTGGCCAAAGGTTTGGGGTAAGGAGAGATGCAGAAGTTCTGAACTGTGCCACCCTACTGAACTTCTTTGCAATTGTTTTAGTTCCAATCTGATCCTGACACCACATTTTAGAGCTACTTTGATTTTTTTTTTTGTAGCAGTCTGCAGTATGGCTCAGGTTGCTTTCCATATTTTAGATATTACTCATGGTTTCTCACCCAATGGAGATGGCCGTCCGGTATAGCTGTGGATTCATTTTCTAGTGACACCATTGAATTGGTGATGGAAAGGGAGGCTGTTGTTGGTGCCATCTACTCTCTTGAATTTGCAGAGTACAGATTACATCTAACACTCTACATACTGATATGGAGACATCTCTAAAACTTTATTGTTCATAGCACTTGTTGATATTATTATTCCTTCTAACTGTCAGTTGAGAACAACCACCAACCCTTGAGAGGTTGATGTTTCAACCCTACAACCTAAAGAGGCTACTTGACTACAAATGTTGCTATTTATTGCTGAATTCACTTGGGACACAGAACATCCAGGAGGCATGCCCAGCCAGAACAATAATCTGCTTCCTTCTTATTTAAATCCTCAACTACGAACACAAATCTTTTTTTTTTTTAATGATCATGTTACAAGTAATGAATAAATAAAATAAAATGTGCCTTAAATCCCCTGCCCTTTAGAGCTCAACTCCTTCAATAAGCTTTCTCAAGCACATCAGCCTATTTTAACATCTACAGTCTCCTGGAGGAGTTTCAAAGTCAAGAATAAGGATACTTGTAGGGGAAGGAAAGGTCATCATGTTTGTTGATTGAGACTTTCCAGCTGGCAATCTAGTTGGAAGTTTTGTTTCTTACATATGACATTGGCACACAAGAGTAAAGATTTTGTTAGGAATATTGGCAAAACACCATTCAGTGGGGAAAATGTTTGCATTTACTATTTCACAAATGTCTCCAGAAACAGAAACTCCAAAGCCCACTCGTTGCATCCATTTGGCTGTCTTTACCCCATCAGTCCTGCCAATGTCTTACCTAACCTATTTCTTGATTATCTGCCATGACTCTTGGGAACCTATTTCTCTGCTCTGTCATTCTTACTGCTATAAACTTTTCTTATTGTCTGGTCCAAGCTGCTTCTTCCTTAGCTCCAGGCCCTTGCACTTACTCCTGCCATCATCTGAGACTTAATAATTTCAACCCTTCATTTATAATGCTACCTCAAAGGTACTTACAGTCTGTGATCATGTCCCTCTTGAGCCTTCCTTTTCCACCTCCCCAGCTTTCCCCAAACTCTCTCGCTAGTTTGTGGAGATTTGTTTTCACTCTTTATATATTTCTCTAGGTTTCTTCCTTCCAAAGAAAGTCAAATATTGCCGATGTTCCAGGTGCTGTGACATGCAGGAGGGTAGGCAAGAGACTATTATCCCTCCTCTCTGTGTGTGTCCTTTTTAGAGTAGAGCCTCAGAACTGATAATGGTGCCTCACATAAAAATAAGCATAATCCCAGTCAACTAACCCTGTTAATAAATCAGAGAAACCCGCCATTCACCGGCTGCTTCCACTGCTCCCAGGGTCTCTGTGATATAATAGGGCATAATTCACTCCTCACAAACACTTAATACTGCATTTCCGCCATTTACAATCTGATAATATTCAAATACTATTGCTGTATTATGCAGCTCACAATTGCAGATGCAATTCCATAACAGCCTCACGCTTTGGCATGCATTATGTAAGTTGGTATAAAATTGCCTGTCTTAAAACTCTTCTTCAATTGCAACCCAATATCATCGTTTCACACACAGAGCTTCGGGAACATTAAAAATTTAGCTTCTTCCCTATTTAGCAGGTTCTGCAAAAGGGAGTAAAACAGGCAAACAGATGTTCCCTCTTCTGAGTCCCCAGGAGGTCTGAGGCAGAGTAGAGAGACCCTGAAATGCACACAACAGCAATGACACTGAAGATACATTTATTCAGATTTTAAAAAAGAGAGAGAGTGAGACATAGAGAAGCCTTTTACTGTCTCCACTGGAAAAGTAGGACTACTCTGCACTGCATTCGTGAATGCTTTTTGAGACTAGAGGGCTCTTCCAGGTTATCACCTTATGAAACTGAACTTGCCCATCTTACAATCATGAACCAATGCCCCACATGGTTTCTTGAAAGGGGACGTGATGTGTGCATTTTGTTATTACTAATCATAGCTATCAGTAGCTGAGAGACTAGAGTGTCAGAAAACTTCCCCCCTTTTCCCACAATCTGCCCTGATGCTGGACCCTTTAATAGGAATGGAATTTTTCGTTCCAAAACCCAGACTATGTGGCTGAACATGAACACGCCCTCAGGGAAGGTGGCGTGGGGATTCTCATTCATCTGAAGTGGTGAAAGACAGATGTAAAACATTTTTTAATTGCAAGTTTTGGACGGAAGAGGATAGAAACTAAGGCTCCTGCTCTAAAGCTAGGAAGGTTGGACAGGCAGCTATGGAAGGTATAAAATAGCACAGAGTAAAGGCAAGATAATTTTTTAATCAGCTATTGTCCTGGCAAGAAGGCTGTCTGAGGAAGGAATCAGAACATGGAATTGTTAGCTCTGGCTCATTCCCCAAGGAGGTACACGATTCTGGCCAAGTTACCCACACTGTTGGCCCTCGGTTTTCTTTATTGCTAAGCTAGGGTTTGGACTACAGGCTCGCCCAGCCCTGACACACTAGGATGACTTTGCTGATGAGCAGACCAGAATATATTACAAACTTTAATGTCTTCAGGCTTAGATCAATGAGAACTTAAAAAGGAAAATTGCGAAGGTAACATAGGGAGATAACACATATAGACAGATGGTTTGCCAATTAGTCATTAAGATTTTTTTTTCTTTTTTTCTCCCCTCTTGCTTTGCTGTCCTCTGCCTTTGAAGATGACTGTGCTAATGCAGCCGACTCTCCACGTGTGGGTGTGGCTGAGAAGATGAAAGAGCCTCCAGCCCGCATTTCCAAGCCTTCATAGACTTGGTGAGAAGGATCTGTCTTTTCTGCTCCCACTTTGATTCATGCTTCATGGTTATTCGGAGACCAGTTAATCCTTAGTGACAGCAGCTGACCACTACCACAAAACTTCAGAGAAATATGCCCAGCTACCGTTTCTGGGAGGAGGGATTTCTCTGACAGTTGGGGAATGATTACCTTTGTGGGACTGCAGCTACAAGAGAGAAGGAGGGGTGTGTAGCGTGAGAATCCTGCTGTTGCATTCTGATGGCTTCTCTGATGATCCAGGAAGGGCAGGGGAGTTGAACACTTTGAAGTGAAATCAAACCCCAAACACAACAGATTAAAACAAAACCAAACCAAACCCAAGGGTGGGGGGAATAGTAATTTCATTTTATTGTTTTAGATTTTGTCTAATTTTCTTGAAATTATTTCATCGTACTGTCTGCAATTTTTTTTTCTTTTTTTAAGCTCTGTGTCCAACATGGGTCTTGAACTCACAGTGCTGAGATCAAGAGTCATATGCTCTACCAACTGAGCCAGCCAGGCACTCCTATAAATATTTTTATAATTGGATATTTTTCCCCATTTCTGGTCCTCAGTTTGTGTGTGCATGTGTGTGTGTACTTGATTTACTGCATACTGGGATTTGAATATCCAAACTAAAGTGGTTCAAATCCTTCACTTTAACCTGCAATTTAGTCAGATAACAAATATGGTAAATTACTTCCAGAATACTTGAATTAATATGCATGTGTTTTATAGTAGAAAGAGCCCTCAACTGGGCATGAGGAGTCCCATATTCTAGCCTGGACTCCTACCTTGACTAGTTGTGATCTACAGGAGAATCACATTGTCCTGGGGATCTTGGGTCTCTGATCTGTAAAATAAGGGGAATGATGTATTTGGCCTCTGAGAGTCTCCTCAATAGTAGGGTTTGGCTTTGTACCTTTAACAAACAGGTTAGCTCAGTAAAAATGCCAGAGGGAAAGAGAAACCAAAGAAATTTGATAGGATGTGGAAGGATGCACTAACTGTGCCAGAGGTTGTATCAGCGGTGGGGTCCAGAGGTAAGCCTAATATAATGGGGAACCAGATGGAGGGTCTTGAGCATTGCCAATGTTCCTTCTGCACAAATGTGCTGAGGATCAGCGTTCTCCAGAGCCTTATTGTTTTAAGTTGGAAGCAATTAGAAAAATGCTGTTTCATTATAAGTAGACATTAAAAACTAAACAAGCACCCATATGAGGAAAACTTAAAACTTAAGTTTTTTTTCTTAGAGGCAATGATTGATGTTAGGTTTGGCCACTTAAAGTGTCCTGGAAAGAGCACTGAAAAATGCACTATAGGCAATAGTGAAATTAAGATGTACAAGACATTAGGAGCTCAAAGCACTATATCATTTAAAAAATGTTGACTTCAAAGATATCTAATTTAAAAACACGTATTACTCACTATTTGTTGATTAAAAAAAATTGTTTTCACCAACCTCTTCAGTACAGATAGAAATGAGGATACAGTGGCAATCTCAAACAGACTCTGACTGGATAGAAACCAAGAATATGCAGCAAAATCAATAGAGGTGGAGAAGGATAGAGTCGATAAGGTTCCTCACAGCTCCAAGGGCAGATTCAAATGAAGGGTTGAACAATCATTTGCTAAATCTAATAAAAATTAATGACAGTATTTCCATTCTCCATACATTTATCAATTCACTTAATAAATAAGTAGCTGTTAGGGAAATGCATTAGGTACTAAGGATATATCAGTGAACAAGATAGATCCAAGAGATTGACCCCTGTCCTCAAAAACCATATAATTTAACAGAGAACATAGTCAATGAGCAAGTAATTTCAAGTATGATGAGAGTTATAAAAGGGCAAAGGGGGCAAACTAACTTAATCACAAAGACAGAGAAGCACCTTAAAGAATGTCGTTAACCTGAAAACCTACAGATGAATAGGACTAAGGCACGCATTGGTCATTAATCCCTAGCTGCCTATGAGCACCTTAGGTTGGCTGTAGCTAGCAGGTGTGGCTAAGGTGAACCAGTGATAATGGTGATCATGGTGGGCGGATGTTCCTGAGGAGGACAGTCCAGGAAGGAGAGCTTGAGGCAAGAAACCAAACTGCACAGAATAAGCAAATTTTAAAAAATGTGCCTATATATATATATCAAGAGGTGTAGATACAGATATAGATATAATTAAAACATAAAAAGAGAAGAAGAAGAAAAGGGTCATTCCACAGAGAGGTGGAGGAGCCCCCTGATTTTGCTGGGTGTTATAGGATAATTTAAGGGGCCTTGTCTGGCTGCTTTACGGGAATTTAATTCGTGAGGAAGGGAGACATATCAGACTGCAGACTCCAAAGAACTGATGTGAGCTATAAGTACTTTATATACCTGAAAACAAAAATGTAGTAAGAAAACCACAACCTTAAAACAGCCACGAACAATTGAGGATGCAACTTCTCTAGGGTTTATTAAAAGTTAGCACGACTGACCCTTCTACAATGTATATCTACCCCTCTGTCTTCATCCCATCAGGCTGTGGAAGTGAGTTCTGGGATGAGGGGAGAGTCACTGTTTTTATGACGAGTGTGTGCATGGAGGCCCAGGAAAGTCTCTAATGAAGAGATGGAAGACACTGGTGAGAAAGGGAGACTGGATCTCGTTTCTGTGTTGGATATCTTCATAGGCAGTCAAATTGCTACTCAATCTACCCCAGTGGAAGAAGAGTAAACTGGCGCGAGGAGGCAGGCTGAGAGTGAATGTAGCAACCTTGACTCATACCAACTTGCTTGGCAAAGATGACTTACCTTTTGGTCAAGTGGACACCGTAGAACACTGTGGAAGCAAGAGTTGAGGTGTCTGGCCTGAAGCCCACTCAACAAAGCTGCCCTCTGAATGAACACTCCTGAGTTAAAAGAAGGAAGTGGGAATGCAGTGCAGGCAGAGCATGCAGACTGGTTAGTGTCCTGATTGATCTGGAGACTGCACTAGGCCCTCACATTGCACAGATGGGTTCCAGGTGTGTGAAGAGCATGGACACCCGCCACACACAGGCCGTCATCGAGGATGGGTCAAAGGCAGAAAAGCCAGGCACATTGGCAGAAAAGGATTAAAATTATGCCCAGTAAGGTAAAGGTCATTTGCTTTTACCTTCATTGTTTTGTCCTTGTCCCTCATTCTTGAGGAACTAGTCCTTAAGGAAAGGACGATGGCAAGAAAGTGAAAAGGGCCAGCCAGTCCGTGAGCCAGCAGTAGCAAAGGAAGCATTTAGAATCAGATAAGAGATAGGACTTTTCATGGGGAATGACCAATTTTAATACTTGAAATAGATGGAAAGTAACGGAATCTTCCCAGGATATTGTTAAAAGGTAGGAAAGAAGAGGAGGGGATTCAGCTGAGCACACTTTGAGGCAGTATATAGAAGAAATAAAATCATCTCTATCTTAGACCCAAGTAGAATGAGATTCCCTGGTAAACAAGTTGGATTGAGTTCAGTATTACTGCTCCCTGGGTCTCTAGGCCAGACCCCACCTCACTATCTTGCAACAGTCTGGTATCAGCTTACTTTCAAGAGAGACAGATTTTGAGGTCTTTCCTCAATGGCGTCTGGGTCCAGAAAATGAACAAATTTCTCGAAGTAAGGAAACGAATGTTCAGCAGTACAACTCAGCCCAGAATGAAGGCACCGTTTTACAGTAAATGCAGAACAAATTTTGGTTCATTCTTCATTTGAGAATGGGATGTCGTTACCTTAATGTAACCAAGAGTCTCCTTACCAACTCCAAGCCCCATGAATTACATTATCTTGAAAGGTGATGTCAAATCTTTACCTCTAGAGAATAAGAAAATAAAATTTAAAAAGTGAACAAAAGCAAAATAGAATAAAACTGTATTTAGTGTTGGGGTGCCTGGGTGGCTCAGTGGGTTAAAGCCTCTGCCTTCGGCTCAGGTCATGATCCTAGTGTCCTGGGATCAAGCCCCGCATCGGGCTCTCTGCTCAGCAGGGAGCCTGCTTCCTCCTCTCTCTCTGCCTACTTGTGATTTCTGTCTGTCAAATAAATAAAATATTAAAAAAAAACTGTATTTAGTGTTTAAGGATAACTTGACCCCTCCAACTCATCTCCCTGGTACCATGGGAGGTGTGGCGGTGGCCCAGCAGGATGAGCGAGCTGTCCCTGTGTAGAGAAGAGGATGCTAAAATTGAGGTAAGGCTCTGCAGGAAGGGTCGAATATTCGTATTTAAAAAGAGGTCTTTCTTCGAAAAGCCCTCAGTACTCAGTATATTTGTGGCAGCTGAAGCCACAGACATGGATGATTTTGCCTTAGAAGCAAGTGAAAGATTAAAAAAAAAAAAAAAAAGGAGACTAAAATTAGGTCTGAATAAGTTTTACCTTGAAAAGCAATTTTGTTCTTTTGCTAAAGACTCACTTTCTCATTTTATTTTCATTATATTCATACTTATAGGTGAAAAAGATATTATTATTCCCTTTCCATGTTAGGAAATGGAAGCACACATCTTTCAGTCTTTTTTTTTTTTTTTTTTTTTTTTTTTATATTTTACTCTTAAGGGGCAATTCCGGAAGGACAAATCGGATTTCCTGTTTTCTCATCCTCTGCGCTTCCCAGTATGGTTCAGTTAATTTATCATTTTTTTTTTTTCTCGCATGGAACAAGAATTTTAACCTGAATTCTCTGGATCATAGTCTTAATTCTCTATCTGAATGTTGAAAAATATCTCTAAGAAGTTGACTAATTGTCCAAAGAAGCGATTTTAGAAATCTGCAAACTTGTGTCTAATTGATGATCTCACATATGTTGTCCTCGTGTATTTAACCAACTTAAATACAGAATCCTCTCTGATTTGATGCATACTCCGGGTGGTAATTTTAATAATATTTTAGGACACCTTCCCCACGCACCAAAGAATTCACGGGCATTCTAAATATCAACCTCCAACTACTCTCCTCAGGAAGGTGATATACTGCCTCTAATGAGCCTGAACTCTGTGATCCATTTAGAATATTCCGTTAAGCTCTATTTAGTACCAATAGATACGGCGCACTCTGGGTGGCCAGTCTGGTCCCATCCCCTCCACCCCAGTGGAGGTGGGAATTTACACTTTGGTTCCTGGAAGAGCCCTGTGTTCATCTTAAGGTCCTTGCTTCTATTTAGAATTAAGAGTGAAATGCTTTTTTTTCTCTATCATCTGTCAGATTGCGAAAATGCACTGGCTTTTTTGGATTTGGGGTATTGGAATGGTGGGGGGACCATCTGCTTTCTCTGACATGATGACTCCCCATCTTTTGCAAGATGTAATTATTCAGTCCCTTGTACCCAGGCTTTCTCAGAGATGAGGCATTCAAAATGTCCAGCATTAAATGCTTTTCAAATAGAAAACAGGATTTTATGACCCTGCAACTGCAGGCTCAGTGGTTTTATGCTCCTTAGCCTTTGTGATAATGTGTGTCTGCTTCCCCCATGCAGGCTATGCTGTGGTTAGTGTTGATTCAGTAAAGAATTTTTTTGTTTCGTTTCCACAGATATTGTGTCTGTGGAGGACAGATTGTATTTCCTGATAGAGCTTCCTGGTCTTAAAGCACTCTTCACTAATCCCAGCTCTCACTTGTGGTTTTCAGTATAAAACAAGGAAACTGATTATAAAAGAATAGGCAGAAACAAGGGAGGGGAGTAGAGGTGGCATATGTACAGAGGGCCACCGAGAAATGGAAGCACTGCATAGTATAAAACATATTTATACATCCAGTTAGTTAAAAGGATAAGTATGTCCAGAAAGTCTCTGATCTTATTCTCCCAGACCATAGATTATGGTTTGGCATATTGCAGAGATTTTAATAGAATGTACTGCTACTGAAGTTAACATTCTGGAAGATAGAAACTTGTAAATTTCTACTTAGAGAGTTTTACAGTTAGAGGGAGAATCATAACCTTTTTTGACCTTTAGAAAGCTGTCAACCTTGTGTGCTTCACTGTTTGTAATACTTTGTATTAAAAAAATTCCTTTAAAAGCAGGAGGTGTCTTCTGACATGTGTCCTCTGAGTCTCTGGAACGCGGATCCTGGTTATAATGAGAACTCCTTGAAATTGCTCATCTGTGCCGTTGTTGTGTTTGGCCCATTAAACCCTGAGCTCGTGAAAGAAAGGAGTTACATCTAGTCTCTACTAGGTCAGGGGCATATACTTCCCTAAGAAAAGTGCTGGCTAGAAAGAAGTGATTGATTGGGTGTTTTGAAGTGTTTATATAAACACGTGAACTGGGTACACAGATATATTGTGCCTGTGGCCTGAGGAGACAGTAATAGAAGTGGCCACCTGGCAGCGGGCACTCTGTCTCAGATCTGCTTTTTTTAGAGGGATGGTGATAGAGGGAGAGGTGACTTTTCCACAGAATGAAGTCTGCATGTACAAGATCATTTGTATTTAAGGCAAAGTAACCACAAGGGTAATTTGCAAAGTATTTACTATATAGTGACCTGTTATTCCTTCACTTATCTAGTGATGTGGAAATAATGTTTCTAAACATTAAAGTGATTGGTCAATCACCTGATGATCTTAAGACAGACTTCCAAGTGAAGCTGGAACCTTTGCAGGACCCACTGTGGGCAGGTGCACTACTCCTGCTCTCAGAAGGATATAAAATGTGCAAAGTAGGTGATGAGGCATGTTCCGTGAGAGGAACCAACATGGAATTGTGGGATGATTCTCTGACAAATACAATTCTCCTTGGGGCTACAGTACAGCAGAGAATATCAGGTATGATAAAGAACAGCCACGCAAGGACTCTGAGGTTAAGGAGAAAAGCTGTACTTAGATAAACAAATTAAGGAGCCATTTTGAGGTGCATAATGCAGTCCTTAACTAGTGAGAGGAGATAATGACCTTGAAGCAAGGTGCTGGCTGCCCAAGGAAAACTCTCGTGGAACAGAAGCTGTGTAGGACATGGGAAGAATTAGAAGACCCTAGAAGACAAGGGATCCAAATTTACCCAGGGCTGATTCTCTTTTATTTCCAAGTGGGCAAAGATTCTCTCTCAGCTCTTTAGTAAGAAAAACAAAATTATATCGGAAGCTTTGCACATATGTTGTATGCTAAGTATAAATACAAGATAAATACATAGTTAAGGTAAGTGTTCTGTGAAAAACTGTGCTTTAAATGTATGGGATTTTAAATCTATTACTAAAATATTTCTCAGGCTAAGGTGCTGAAGATTTGTAATTGAAAATTTGAAAATTTTTCAGGATAAAATTATCTGTGGCGTGGTATTGGTGTAGAGTGGGGGGGGGTGCTGATTATTCATGTGTTCATGTATTTGGATGGACACAGGATGGACACATTAGGATGGACTTTGGCCTTGCTTCAAGTCCCCACTTGGCCCGTCTGTACAGAAATAGAGATGTCATTTAGTCATTAAAAATATTTATTATGTAACCTTATTTCCTTAGAGACTATTAATTCAGCATTCTTCATTTCTTAAGTTACAGTACACCCTCATTCATAAATTTGATAGTTTCAGATTCTGTGTTTGATAGGGACCTATGAAGATGGATGCATCTCTGATTCTCAACCCTGAGTCCCTCATGAGTATTAGAATCACCAGGGATGCTAAGCACCCTTGCCCTGTACACACATAGTTCTACTACGCATACACACAAGCACACATATCCACATATGCTCAGAGATGTCCACATGAACCCACATACAAACATGCATGAGCGCACACACACACACACACACACGTGCGCGTGCACGCACGCACGCATCCCCCGCCCCCGGGACATAGCTTTAAAAAATCTGGCTTCATTCCACAGGTGGGGGTCTGAACATTGGTATTTAAAAGTACCTCCCTATGGAATTCTAATTTGCAGCAAGGGTTGAAACCCACTGGTCTACGGCATGTAGTAATCTGCAGTTTTGCTGAGGCACAAAATTGAATCGCTTGTGCTCGGAGTAAGTGATTCAGTTGGTGAAGGAGGCTAGTCTGCCACTCAGCTTCTGCACCTCCGGACAGCCTGGTTTTACTCAATTTGGGCTTGCACACACACTGACTTTTAGAAAGCAAACAACGAAATTTCTGAAAAAAGAGCGGACAAACAAAAGCGAACCAAAATAGGACTTTGCTTCCTCTTCTTTGTGGGAAATCGGCTGAACTGAAAGAAACACTCACGTCTCAGATTGTTAAGTGAAAAGATAGTCCTAACAAAGCCCACTAGTTGAAGATGCATTAATTGTACTCCAAGTAAGCAATCTTGTATGACCTACGTCTTCTTTATCTATAGTGCGATCCTTTTAGAATTCTAACTTAATGCAAAAAAGAAAAGGATTTCTCTGACTAGCTAGATGTTAGATGTCATTGGCTTCATAATGACTAGGATACATCATCATAGGAATTAAAACTGGTTCCAGACTGGCTCAATAGTGAACACTCTAAACAAGGATAGAATTTTCTGGCATTTTATGCCATAAATTTGCATGCATATGTATGTATGTGTATACATGCACACAAGCATAAAACAAGAAAACAAAGAAAAAATCTCCTTCATATTGAAATCACTCCTTCCAGGATATGTGGTGACTCACAATCATGACAGCACCAATTTCCCCTTCATCCCAAATTAAAACCTGTTTTTCTCACAGATCTCTCCTTTATTTATTATTAATCCTTTGCACCTTGAGACACTCACTGCACATGGACTCTACAGAGGCTGAACTATACCATCTATTTTAATAACAATATTATAAAATCTAGAGGAAGAGATGGGGTGTCTGGGTGGCTCACTCAGGTCATGATTCTGGGTTCCTGGGATTGAGCCTGCTCAGCAGGGATCCAGCTTCTCCCTTTCTTGCCCGCCCCCCGTCCCCTGCTTGTGATTTCCCTCTCTCTCTCTTTCTTTCTGTCAAATGGATATCCAGAGGAAGAGAATTGAGAACAGTTTTGTTGAAAGAGATTTTATTTTCTTGTTTCCTATTTGTTTTTAATAAATTAAAAATGTATACTCTGTCTACTAAAAGATCCTTTCTAAATACTGAATCCGCACTTTCTGATGGGTTCCCATTCAGCTATGGCACCTCCGTTCTAGTTACTGACCATTCATTAAATGGCTTTTTACTGGAACTGCTCATGATCTCTGTACCATGGAAAACCTAGACAAGTAAGGATAAACTGACCCATTGCTCGTGTTTCCTTGATTCATTTCTTATATTATAGATAGTCCTTTATACTATAAGATTTGTCCCCTTTAAAGTGCCACATAGGTAGATATCTGAACCAAAATAAGCCACTTCATAGATGTACCTGCCTTTTTCTATTTTGAAAAAATCCTCTTCAACATGTTGGTGAGTTCAAGGTTCAACTATTGTCCTCACAGTTTTCAATATGATGTACTAAAGATACCACAGTAGAGGTTTTGCTCCTAAAAACCTTACTTGTTTAACTGTGCATAAAACATGTGCATAGCTTACTCTGTTCCACATGTCCATCAAACATTTTTTTAAAAGATTTATTTATTTATTTTAGAGAGGGGGGGAGTGAGAGAAAGAGAGATTGAGAATGAGCAGGGGGAGAAGCAGAGGGAGAGAAGAGAGAAATCTCCAGCAGACTCCCCACTGAGTGTGGAGCCCAATGCCAGGCTTGATCCCAGGACCCTAAGATCATGACCTGAGCTAAAATCAAGAGTCAACCACTTAACTGACAGAGCCCCCCAGGCGCCCCTTGAGTTCCTCACGCATAGGAACCAGGAACTGTACAGACAACTGTTTTGTTCACTAATGCCCAGAGATAAGGGCCTGGAAACACTTCCACTTAAGGAATGACATCAAGCTAGCACCCCCTGACATCCTCCTCATTTGTTTGTCCAGAAGAGTGAGCAACGATCTCTGAGAAGTCTTACGCAGCACCCCTACTAACAACGTAACTGTCTTTTGCCCGTGTTCTGCTTGCATTGAGCTTATGTGTTGTGTTTGAGTCATCCTTGTCACTAAAACCAATGAGACTCTGACACCTCATATCCTCTCCCCTACATATCTTTGACTTTCCTGCTGCCACATCTGGTAAGACCCTCTGTAGACCCCGAGTATACAAAAGGCCCATACCATAAAACTTGTGTCTGCAGTAGGAACCTCAAGTCTGACTGCGTCCATCAGCAGTTCCAAAAGTAAGTCTACACTCAACATACCCACAAACGCTTCACTGCCCTTGTATTGTGTCCAGGTTTTATCCTGGTGGAATTTCTTTGGGTAAATAAATGCACTGTGTCTTATTCCCATTTGTAGCTTCTCATAATGACTTGCACATGCTTTAGATAGAAAATCCATTTATATTAATAAATACATCCACAAAACAAAATCGTGCTTTATTAAATACACTGTCCTTGGCTGCAGATTAAACATTTTAGCCCCACCTCAACCCCCACCACATGTACTTCTGGTTTCCTGGATTGAGGAAAGTTGTGTCTCATTTAGTGTTTCTGAGAAGTTTCTTGTAATTTTCTAATTTTAATTTCCTCCAAGCTCAGAAAGCAGGTAACTAAAATTTGTTGAATTTGTGTTAAGTTAAATGGGACACTTGGAGTCTGTGGACTTTATACCTCTAGAAATATATGCCTTTATCATGTTGGTCATAAAACTGAATGGGAAAAACAATATTTTCACCCACCTGAAATAGAGGAAAGCACCAGGAATTACATAGGAAAGTAAGGGTTGACTATCCCTAAACAACTGAATAGATTAATTCAGAATAAAGAAGACAAGGGAAAATTTCTGGTCTAAGATATTTCTTAACTATAATACTAAATGTATCTGATAGTGTCCCTAGTCCCTGCTCCCTGATACAGGAATGAATGAAGAGGATAAAATACCCTGTAAGTGATATTTAGTTAAGTTATTTTAATAGCAATTTCATTACATCTAGCCATTGAAGAAGGTGGAAAGTGAACCCCAGGGAACTGTAATGACTTGACAAAGGTCATTTTAGCAGTAAATGACATAGAAGAGAGTGGTTTCCAGAGACCTGACCTCTAAACCCTGCCTCCCCATTCTGCTTTCCCCTGATACTGCCATAAATGAATATGCTATTTTGATGGTGACAAAGCAATAGAAATGCTTCTTATTTTATACGTGAAATGATGTTTTTCTTTACACAAATAAAGTGATATGGCAGTACCTCAGAAACACAGGTGCTCATGAGATGTACCTGTCCTTCTAGAAGTACACATAGATGCCTATAAAGCTGTACCCTTTTTTTCCTGTAATATCAGCTTTTTTAAAAAAAATTATAGTTAACACATAGTGTTACATTAGTTTCAAGCGTGCAACATAGTGATTAGACAAATCTACACATTATGCTATCCTCACCACAAATGTAGCTACCGTCTGTCACTGTACAGTGTTACAGTACCACTGACTACATTCCCCATTCTGTCCCTTTCATCCCTGTGAGTTTTTTATCCCATTATTGGAAGTGTGTACCTTCCACTCCCCTCCACCTGTTTTGTCCATTCCCCATACCCCTCTCCACTCTGGCATCCACTAGTTTGTTCTCTGTATTTATGGGTCTGTTTCTGGGTTTTTGTTTGTTTGTTTGTTGTTTTGATTTTTGAATTCCACCTAAAAAGCTGTACTCTTGTTGTGCCTTACTAAACCCAGTTTTTTGCTTCTTAACAAAACTGTAAAAGTTCAAGTCAAGGTCCCATTAAAAAAGGGGACGGGGGAGAAAGGGAGAAAAGAAAAGAAAGAAAAAACAAAAGAAAGAAAGAGGAAGGAAGGAGGGTAGGAAGGAAGATAGAGGCTTATAGTATTTCTTTTCTTCAGTTTGGATCATAGCTCTAAACGACTCAATATATAATTTGTGTTATCAAAAATGTTTTGAGCTCCAAACTGTTCTGACCATTCATTGCTGAACAGTAAAAATCAAGATAAAAAACATTTTCAACTCTGTCTTACTATGTGGTGAGTCTGTGAGGTCCTCAAAGCATATTCCAACAGGAGAATTATTCTCATATTATACTCTCATTTCTTTGAAGACTTAAAGCCTCAGTTTAACTATTTTCTGTTTCTGAAAGCTGTCATACTTTGAACTTAAAAGTGTTACTTGTTTAAAGAGCTGTCACCTTAACTGGGAATTCATTGGCCAAATAAAAACCAAGGTTTGGCACTGCTTTAGGGGAAGATGCCTATCCAGTTGAGACTCAGCTCACCATCAGTTAGCTCATGTGAAGGAACCGAATGGTCTTTTGGGGTAGGAAAAAACCCATACATCTCAGTGAAAGAGCACTAACAACTGGAAGTTTTGGTATGCATGTCAGTCAGTAGAGATAAAGAGTTCCTCCCAAGAGACTGGTGAGATTTCTACCAATCAGGTTCCCCTCTCTCTGTAGTGCTCCAGTAGTGACGACGCTATAGCTTTCTTAGTGGCATCTTCACCTGAATGGCTGTTCTTGAGTCTATTTGGAAGCACTCCTTTAAAGACATTTCTCCATGCTGTGTTACAGTTAAAAACAAAACAAAACAGAATAGTTTTACAAAACCACTAGACAGCATCTTCTTCAGGAAAATGCTGTTCGTAGACAGTCGTAAATTTAAAAAGGCCATCAAATCACCTTTTAACTTCTTCTTGGCTATTGGAACTCAATTTATGTAATTTTCTCATGTATCCCCATAACTATATTGTTTCTATTTTTAGAAATGCATCTAATTTTCTCATCTTTTCTTTAAGTACCTACAATTGTAAAAATTCTAAATGGGAAGTAATAAGTACAGAGAACGGGGGAAAGTTCTAGGTTTATTATGTGGTATATCATGTTTCTTTATGATATCCTGAATTTCTGTTGATATTTCTTTCCATGGCAGTATGTTAACAAATATAATTCAGCTTTAAGGCAGTAAGAATCAGAAGACTAAATACAAAATAGAAATCTATCTCATCTCATCATTTAAAATATGCATCTTGATTAGTCAGCTTGACAAATAATATCCATCAATGCATCAACCAACAAAACTTGATTACCATACTGTCCAACAGTATAGAAACATGGAGAAATAAAAGATAGTCTCAAGAATCTGAGGGTACACTGGGCATGATGCAGTGACCATGTGTACTGTTTGCTATGTGCTTTTTGCTCTCTGCCCTTGGGCTTATGGTGGGATTGCTCTTCTTGACCTCTTATTAGTTGAATAGAGTAACGGGTCCAGTTCTTTCCAACGGGTTATCAGTGGAAGTAAGACATTTGAGTACAAATCCTAGACGCTCCAGACCTTTTATTTCCCCTTTTAGATACGGCTCCAGAGTGAGGATAAAGCACAGAAGAATATCCTGTTCTCACACAATGGCTATGCATCATTTTTTTTCAAATAATTTTTTTTTTCAAAACACTGAGATTTTTGTTACTACAGTGTGACCTAGCATTTGCTGACTAGACTAATAGATAAAATCAACATCTGAACAACTACAAACAGAAAAAAGATAATTGAGTTTGTAACAAATTTCTTACTTATATATATTTCTTGATAAATATGTTTTCTAAGTTGATCAGAAGTTAGGCTTAAACTAAAACCTTGCCTATCCCAATTTCTGGACCAGGCATTTGGTGGGCAAGACGATGTAATCTTCATTTATCAAAAACAATCAAACATATCAACTGTATTAATTTTCCAGGGCTGCCATAATTAATTATCACAGAGTGGGTGGCTTTAGAACAGAAACTTATTTCCTCACAGGTTTGGAGTCTAGAATTCTAATATTAAGGGATCAGCAGGGCCATGCCCCCTTTGAATCCTCTAGGGAAGAATCCCTCCTTGCCTCTCCCTAACTTCACTTGTCTCTTGACTGTCCTTGGTGTTCCCTGGCATGCAGCCCTATCACTGCAATCTCTGCCTACACCTCCACATGGTCTTTCTGTCTGTGTGCCTTATATGGTCTTTTTGTCATGACGCCAGTCATTGGATTTAGGGTCAGCCGAATTCTGAGGTTCTAGGTAGACACATACGGTGGTGGGGAAAGAACATTACCAAATTCAGTATGCCTACACTGCCCTAAATATGGTTTTGAGTTTCAAATATTATCTATATAATTATCAGGTCAACATCACAAATGAAAGACAATTATGCCATTGGATTTAGCATCTATTTTTCTCTCATTGCTGATACTCTGCATAGCTTAGAAAAGAAAATGGAGGAAAAAGCACAATTATTACTTGTCCTTGTCTTCTTCATAATTAATAGATATGAAATAAATATTTGTCAAATGAACAAATTGATTAGATACATAAGATCATTCTTGATCAAATGACAACCAGATTTCTGAGACTGAATCCACAGAGTTACTGGTTTTATAATTCTGCTGCCATCTGGATAATTAGAAGGCCTGTAATAAGCTTGCTTACTTCTGCCTTAATTTTTTATTTTGCCATGTATGTTGCATTATTTTTTTTTCTTTATGTGCTAAGTAGGTTTGTAGTTCAGACAAATCTATAGTGTTGTATTTGAAAACTGTCAATCTCTATTGCACTGGCATCATTATTAAATATGAACTGGGTATCTACTCGGTATCAATGATGACAAATAGAAAGGTGGGTGATTGGAGTCCAGTTTTGAAAAATGAATGACCAGATCGCTTTTGGCCATTTAGAAGCACACTAGACACAGTTTTGAGGGTGATAAATAGACAGAATACAACCGTCTTAGAGTATCATGGGCCTGAAATTAATTTCAAGGATTAGGTTTACCAAAACAAGCTTCATTAAAGATAATTTGAATTAGGACCAGGGTTAAGGTATTATGTTGTCTGAGAAGAGTAAGTCTTTAAGAAATTAATGCTTTAGCTCATTTAGTTTATCTGACTAAATCTATTAGACCTTGAAGTAATGAGACTCAGTGGTGAACGAATTTTGGTGAGAAGAAAGAGGGGAACTTAATGCACTTTTTGGTTATCAGAACTCTGCAATTTACAACTCTTAGTTTCTAGTAGATGATAGTTTAGAGACAAAAGGAGCTTAGTCAGGATACCTGAAAGGATGAGCTGTATGTCCCAGAATAAAATTTTATTTTATGGCAGTTTTGCTAAGGGCCGTCCTTAAAAGCTTCGTAAGTCTTGGTTTCCTTGGATCTTATTTATTGCCTAGAATAGTGTCATGTTGCACTCTCATTTAGTATGGCACATCAGAGTATACGATGAATTTTTTTTTTCTGCCTTAAATCCCCGCAGAGCACAATGATAGAGACATAATGCATCTGCATACACATGCAAGGTAGTTTGAATTTAATGCATTTCATATCATTAAAGTTAACATTTCATGTATTATATTTCCTTTTAGAATACACTTGCATACATCCATATCCATATAGATATATGCACGCACACACACAAAATCCCATTATGTAGATCAATTTACATGATCACAATGTTCATATCCATAAAGCAGTGAACTTCCCAAATCAGATGCATGCATAAAAGCATTGATGCATAAAATTTCCATCTTGCAAGTACAGAGAAAGTTCTAGTAGGCATTTAGTGCCATGACAGGTCACTTAGGTTACAACTAGCTATATAGGACATGCTAATAAGATTTAACCTTCTTTGTCTGTTGCTGAAGAGGAGGGAAGAGGGGAGGGGTGAGACCTTCTTATCTTTGAAGATATCAAAGAAATTTAAAAACAACCACTTTTCCTCTGATCCCTGTGGCTGAATGTTTTTGAGCTGCATAAATGAGGTACATACAAAAAGAATATATATTTAAGCAAACAATATGAAGTCTTAATCTAGTCTCTACTGATCATGACATAAGTGACGTTGATAAAACAGAATTTGATGGAGTGTGTGTATAGAATTACTTCCATCTCCATACTTGACGTAACTTTTCATCTAAAGTACACTCCATTGATATTAATATTTAAAATGGAGAGCTAAAAACTCAAAGTGCCATGTGACAACACTTAAGTAAAAATTTATTAGACTTGTCATTTCTGTTAATTATTGTCATTTCAGCTAATTACCAGCCATTCCTGTTGGTTATTAGACGTGTCGTTTCCCCTTCCAAGCTGCCATCTAGCACCATCTCTGATTCTGGTGTCACTGCACACGCTCAGGCAGGGGGTTAGAGGCCACCCCAGTGGATGTGAACTCCAGAAGAACAATTCAGAATTGCTGCCAAAAGGCAGAATGATTAGTGAAGAAATCCTTAACAATTCTTATCCTTCCCACTTGCTAGGGTAAAAGCTAGGGAGGTGGCATTATTTTGTTATAAACAAAACAACAAAAGCAAAAGGGGTTGTCTATGGGCTAGAGATAATCCATGAAGAGTTTATCGATAGCTTAACCAAACTCCAGAAATCTCTAGAACTCAGCAACATTCACTTCCCCAGGGTCTTACAATCTATATTGGACAATAGACTGAGAGGTGTTGGCTGAAGGGTAGCTTAGGGAGAGCAGCCTGACACTGATTTCCAATAAAAAATCCTCCCTGTCTGAAATGCTATCCGTGGATGTTAGAGAACTGTGTGTATGTGTGTTTATGAAAGTGTTTATTTTCCCCCCAGGTTTTCATAAAGTATAATCTGGTGATAGTAATAGAGAGATTAATCTAGGAATTTCATCAATGAAATGAAATTCAGGCATTGCAAGGGAGAAAACACAGAAATACAGACATTGTATTTAAAAGAAATGTCAATGGACTTCAGCATCCCTAAACAAACTGTATGGACACTTGATTTCGGTATCTTTAGGGTTTGATTGGGAATCATGGCATGGTCCTCATGAATAAGGCAGGTTGTGCTAATTGTAAAAAATGTTCATGGCAACTCTATTGGATAGCTGGATAAATGCCCTCTCGTTACATTTTGGTTTTATACGTAATCAAAATAAAATGGAAAACTGAAAGATTATTTTGGAATCTACTCAGTAGAAGTAGCCAAATTCATCAAATAAATTATTTTGCTGTTGAGGTTTTTCTCCAAAATAATCCAAATACACTTCAGTTTCCCACTGCAGGCTCAGAAATCCACCCTCCCCACAAAGGCTGTATTTGAGTTCCTAATGCATTCATTTTCTAATAGACCTATCTATGTTCGTGCTATATCACTGGTTCCCCCTCTATGCATCAGGCTAAAGTAGCCATCCCTCATCCCTTTGAAATGTTTATTCAGTGTTAGTGAGGCAATAGCATCTTGGTCAAGACTACCACTACCGTTACTAGTCAGAATTCAAGGACATCTGCCAAACCTAGGGCAAAAGAGGGAAGGAAGAGAAAGGAGTGCCTAAAATTTACTATGGTCTAGGAAGAACTTGGGTGTTCTAAATACATGCACAACATTCTCAGTCTTTGTTAGATGCCATGGGGGGCAGTGACACTAGAACAAAGAGGAAACTCCAGCCATTCACTGGACTAAAACCAGATGTTCCAGAAAGTATCTTGTCCAACTAAAAATCTTGTCCAACTGCCACAATGGCTGGCAGTTGAAATGCCTTGCAGAAGACTGAGATAGCAAATAGCCCGTTGGTCATTACACAGTTAAAGCTGGTCTACATTTTATATCCTTACACTGTCAGAACTCAAGTATTGAGACTTGGACACACACCACCAGCTTGTGCATTCTGCAAGATTACGAAACCAAGAGCAGTCCCATCAGAACAGGATTCCTAGGGACAGGAACAAATTAATCAAATGCTGATGAAATTTACAAAAGGTACAAGAGGTTTTGAAGGCAGAAGAGGAATGTAATTGCTACAAGGCAAGGATACACAAAAAACTTTAGGGAGCAAAAGAGTACATGTAAGTAGAGGTAGTTCCCCCCCACACCCTTTGGGGAAGAAAACAGAGTAATGGGAATAATACTTTCAGGGTATGTATTATAGAAGGTAGGATCTACTAAATCAATGATGAAATCCAAAGTTTGTACTTGGATTAAAGGCTAGTATGGTCAGTATCACGCACAAAATTTCTGCTCTGCTTAGCCTAGACAGAACAAAAGGAACAGCCAGGGTTGGGGAATGATGTAGGAATTCTATCCTAAACATAATTGTTAGGTACTATTTAGGTCGACTTTCTAATCTGTCTCAGGGAACCAGAATAAACATCATAGCAAAAACATGAGAAATTTCTCTCTATATGAGAACAGCCACTAGGCACAATTGAGTTGTTTGTAACCTGTGCAAAAACTCCCCCTCAAGCTTGAGAACTTTGTTTCTATCTTCCTACCCCAAACTGGCAATTGGCTACAGGTATTTGCCTGGAGCAACTCTGGGACAAATTGGAAAGGGAATAGAAAAATAACTTGCTGCACGTGAGTGTGCGTGCGTGCTTCACCACAATCAATCACATTTTCTCTGACATTGCTTCATTTGTGGATTATTGCAAAAACACAGGAAGAATGTGAAAAGATAATGTTGTAAAGCCATCGGAATGAAATTGGTGGGAGGAACCCATTTCTCACTGTGTTCCCCAGCACCTCCGCACTCAGAATCCCAGCATTGTTTAAACCTCCGTTCTATATAAGAAAGCTAATCAAATGACACTCAGGAAAATTGACTTGGGTTTTCAATCTAGTTTCAGATCTCTAGTGTACTTATTTCAAATGGCATTTGTTATTCTCTGCATATCCTTAGGAACATGCCCTGTCAAGAAATGCCATACAACTTCAAACCATGTTTTTTCCCACCTCTATAACTTTTTATGTATTCCCTTTTTACATTTTATTACAGCATAACATCTAAAAATGAAATAAAGATTATAGGCAATGCTTCAGGACCTAGAGTTCTATGCCTTGCCCTGAATATAAAACCGTGTTGATAGGAACCGCTGTTATACCTCTGTAAATTGCTCAAATCTCCCCACTGACCATCACTGTAATTATTTCTGCTTGGAAATGAAAGGTTTGATGGGCAGAGGGGTCTTTTTTTTATGTCTATATTTTCTTCCATTCATCCGAACTGCACATTTCCCCTTGGTGGTGAATTACGGAGATTACATCTATATTTATTTATAATACTTATCTCTGGGAGGGTGGTAATCAAACAGAAATGAAGAGAAAAACAAGCAATCAATTTTTGTAACTTTTTAAAGGTAACAGTATGAGAATTTGCTCTTCATTTTCATGATTCTAAGGAAATCAGAGTACTTGGTGTAATTGTTCTCCCGGAAATTTACACTTTGTACAATATGGGGAAAAGGGAGGGAAGGAAGAAAGGAGAGAAAGAGGGAAGAGTGGAGGGAGGGAGAGGGGTGTGGAGATTTCAAAGCAGAAATGGAATTTCGAGAAACAGGGCAACTTCATCCAAACATGTCTGCCTTAATACAAAAGTTTCTGTAGTCAGCTAATTTTGAAGGCATGGAGTTTGTGATAAATGTATAGGAAAGCCCTTTAGATTATTACCTATAGATTTAGAGTGTTTATGTCATATCTGTTCTCCATTCTTTTCATATCTGTTCTCCATTCTTACCTCTGCTCCAACTTTGTAACGTGGCTTTCCTTGTTGGCCTCCGGCTCTATGATTAAGGTCGATTGGTTCCTTCTTTCACCTGAACACCACTCTTTTTTTTTTTTTTTTTTTTTTACCAGACATACTATGACTGGATTCTTGCTTACATTTTATAGGAAATAGCAGGCATTCAAAGATGGGAAGGTGGTGGGGTAGGTGTAGTGGTGTGTACGGATGGAGAAGATAGGAGTCTTGACTTTGCCAGATGCCAACTACTTCTGTATCCTCCTCTGTCTACCCCCAAGGATTATTTGAAGGATCAAAGTGAGTCAAGATTCTCTCCCCTACCTAGTAAGAATGTACTCCAGGGGCACTAGGGGAAATAACTTTAATTAATAACAAGACAAAAGCATAATTGGAAATCAGGGCAAGGAGGAGAAATAGAGAAAGTTAGAGGGTGTCAGAAGTTGTTTTCTTCTGTTCGTAGAAGGGACAACGGCTGCTGTAATTGTGGTTGTATGCTGTTAACTCATTTGCCTTCCCTAAAGTTCCAGAGAGCAAGAATGTTTTTCCTTTCTTCTTTTCCATCTTTCTTTCTGCCATTTCCCCCATCTTCCTTTCCTTACCTTGTTCTTTCTCCTCTCTCTCTGTCTCTCCCTCTTGGTCTCTGTCTCTGTCTCTGTCTCTCTCCCTTTTCTTCTCACCTCTCTCTCCTTCTTTTCTTTTTCTTTATCTAAACTAGATTTGATAAGCCCCATGAAAGGGCAGTGACCTCAGCATACATTTCCTGGAGAAAAAGACCTGTTTGAGTTTGGAGGCCCTAGACTAAAGAGACCCAGGCTGCAGTGTGGTGAGATGGTTTCTCCAGCATTCAAATCTCAGGGGATGAATAAAGGTCTATCCAAACCTTTCTTGGTTTTTAAAGAAGGTAAAAATGGAAAGGCTCTCACTATGATCCCAAAGGACATGCATGTCCTGGAATTGAGACTATTTAGAATTCTTCTATGAGCAGAGTTACTGAGGAAATCCTGCGTTCTGCACGTATATCTTTCTTCAATGTGTAATCTCTGAGTCTTTTGGACTATGCACACAATGCCAAATTAGATAGTGGGGTAAAAAACAAAGCAGGAGACTGCTTCATAGAATTGTTGAATTTAGACGCTATCTTGCTCCGTTTTATAGATGAGGAGACTAAGGCAACTTGCCCAATGCTACAGACTTAGTTGGATACAGAACTAACACTGGAATCTTTCTGTCTGCATGTTAGGATGAGTAACACTCTAGTTATGTAAGTAGAACTGATCTCACTGGGTATACACTTCAGATGAGTCCTCTAGTAGACATCTATGTAACACCATTAATTACCAGGGAGACAGCCTTAGACTAATTAGTGGAACAGAATGTACCAGCTTGATTTGACTGTGGTCATGCAAAGTCACTCTTGACTTTTAGTAGACTATGAATGCTTTAGCAATGGCCAGAACTCTAAGAGCTTCAGAGATAAAAGCAGAAGTCCTTGCCTGAAGGGGGTAAGATGGTGCTAAGGAAATTGTTAGTGTGAAATTCAGAAAGAATACCTGCCAGCACACCAATTTCCCTGAGCTTTAGTTGACTTCAGGTTTAAGAATTGTTTTTGATATGCATATCACTGCCTCTTGTTCGAGTTAATTTGTTTAAACATTCATGAACGGGAAGGTTTTTAATAGAAATGTGCCAAATGTTTTTTTCAATTACAGACAAACTGGGGTGTTTGCTGATCCATGAACAATGAGAATATTTAGTTGTGGAGAGTTTTACTGCCTAGTAACAAAGTTGTTGTTGGGTGTTTTTTTTTTTTTTTCTTTTTTTAAAATTTTTGCCCTCTCTGTTAAATGCCAAAATCTGTAAGGAAAATGATGGCAAGCAATTTAGCACCAGTGTCCTCACAAATGGCTTGTTTTGAATAAGGCAGAAGTTGGATTGTGGCTTTGTTAGGTTAAAGCAAAAAGAAAACAATTGTGTATGGGCCAGAGGCAGTGGAGGAAATGATTCTGTGGGCTGACAAAATCAGTGAGGAAGCAGGGAGATCAACAACAGTGTTGGTGTTGTTAAGTTCATTTTATGATCCATTAGGTTTAGACAGTGTTGTAGAAAGTTGAGTCAGAGACTCCAGGGAAAGTTTGCCATCAGAGGCGTGTTAGCTGACCTATCTTGGGGTTGGAGATCAAAGAACAAATGGTCAGTGGACAGGTGAAGGTTCTGTGAGATCTGGCCAATTTGTGCCCTGCTCTTACCTTCTCCGTAACCAAAGCAGAGCATTTGGCAAATAGTGGAAGCCCAGTCGATATTGTTGAATGAGTAAGTGAATGAATACAGGCATTGAACAATAGAAGTATGCCTAAGCAGACTAGCATTTGCAAATAGGAACATATAGTAGCAAATAACTTATACCGAATTGGGAAGACTGAGGTTCACAAACAGGATGGCTCCGCAAAGGATTAGGCAAAGGTTTGCACTAGTGGAACTAAGGTATAGTGTAACAATTTAGTTATAATTAGATTGCAAGAATTTGGTTTTTATGGGTAGAAGAATCATGAGTAAGATGTACTTGGCTTTGAGCTGCTGAGCTTCTAAGTTACTCACTAGGCTCCTTCAATTCCCTCACCCTGAAAACTGATCAATTCGAGAGCCCAAGATTAAACAGAAGTGGGGAACTGACACCAGTACAGAACTGTGGAAGAACTGAAAGCCAGAACACAATAACAAGTGATTTCAATCCCCTTTTATGGAAGTTTGGGCACAAAGGAATACCACTTGCCGGATGTTTCTACCAGCAGAAAAAGACAACTTTGGTGTCCTGCCAGAACCACAAGGGATTCCTCAATCAAAATTCCTTCCATCTTGGAATCTCTATCGATTTCATTGGCTAGAAAAACTATTGTTCAGTTGAGCCTCATCACCACAATCCATATCGTCCACCATTTTCTGAATGCTGCTATCTCTGAGATAGATCACATTAAAGTCTGTGCCACTGAAGTCTCAGAACCAACAGAGGAGGGTGTGGGTGTGGCTATTGTTAAGCATCTATCTTTAATGACAAGTCATTACTACTTCCCTTATCAAGAGATGATTGGCAGTATCTGCAAGAGACGCCCTTTCTTTTCAACCTCAGGGGAAAAAATGACTTTCTGTGGTATATGCTCTGTTACAGGCTATCAGATAGGAGCCCCTTCTCTCCTTTAGACCTTTTAGGAAGCAGGTCAGAATTATAGAACTTCTCTGAAGAGTAGATCAGAGGAGGGGTCATTGGCATTTTTATTTTATAATGTGTAGTATTCCAGGTTGGGACAATACTCTGAGTACACACAGATGCGAGAAGCTTAGATGGAGTTCAGACCAAATTCCTGGCGAGATTAATAAGCAAAGGTAAGATGATGCTGGTTGTTTGTTCATATTCAAGTCAGTCTGGTTCATTTTGAGACTTGGAAACATAGATTGGGTTAGGTTTCAGAGGTTCCAGTAAAGTTGGGCCAGATCCAGTAAACTCGTTGAAGCTCAGTTGCAGGGTGTTGGGTTAACTAATGGCACCATAACTTCCAGAAAATGTTGTGTGTCTCTTTGGCCATGAGTGCACTCTTTCCACAGAACTCTTAACAATAACAGAAGTGGTAGAAGGCTTTGCTGAACACCCTTGAGCATATCAAACAAGAGTTCTGCATTTGCCTAATTCTTGAACCCGGAAAAAACAGGAGTTTTAACAAAAGACAAAGAAATGGAGAGGAAGTGGGGGTAAACTATAGTGCATAATAGTCACAGATGATGAAATAAAACATGGAATAGTGACCCGAAATGGCTTTGAGGTATGAGAATGTATAGGTAGGCGTTTAAGTCAACAGTTTGTAAAAGAGAGCCTGAGAAAGTCCCACATTTTCCATCTTATCCTCTCTTCTAGGTCTTTGGATCTAAAATATACTCATTACTTTTGTGGTCATGTTTTCTAAAACTTAAACTAGAAACTATGGTTTGACACTGACAATCAGAATATTTAAACCAGGGCATACTTACATGGGATCTTCATTTCTTGATATCTTGCTGTCAGATGGCAGTGGAACTGGTTGTTGCAAATAAAGTAGATCCAGTGCAATATCTCCACATTTTTTTAATTGACCTGATATCTGAAAAATCTATTTTGACAAAATACAGATCACTCTTAACAGAAGATTCCTTGATTCTGATAAGTTTTATGCCATGGGCAGTCTAAATTTCTTCATATTTTCATTGGAAATGTTTAGTAAAACCCCTTTTTTTTAAAACTAGTTTTTAAAGGAGATTTTCTTTAAGAGAATGAGGAAAAATGAAAAGTCATAATCCAAGGGCAGTACAATAGTGAATAGGAGCTACCCTTGGCATCTGCTGTTCCTAGGTTATCAGTGGTATTAAACAATGCAGTAGCATGTGGAATGCATGGAAGTTCCTGATTTATATCAGGTAAGCAGCCACCCATTCTTTTTATATGGCTGATCTTGTTTAAAAAGATCTCAGATTCCTCACACCAGTCAGAATGGCTAAAATTAACAAGTCTAGAAATGACAGATGCTTGCGAGGATGCGGAGAGAGGGGAACCCTCCTACACTGCTGGTGGGAATGCAAGCTGGTGCAACCACTCTGGAAAACAGTGTGGAGGTTCCTCAAAAAACTGAAAATAGAGCTACCCTATGACCCAGCAATTGCACTACTGGGTATATATCCTAAAGATACAAACATGGTGCTCCGAAGGGGTACTTGCACCGGAATGTTTATAGCAGCAATGTCCGCAATAGCCAAACTATGGAAAGAACCTAGATGTCCATCAACAGATGAATGGATGAAGAAGATGTGGTATATATACACAATGGAATACTATGCAGCCATCAAAAAGACATGAAATCTTGCCATTTGCAACGACATGGATGGAACTAGAGGGAATTATGCTTAGCGAAATAAGTCAATCAGAGAAAGACAACTATCATATGATCTCTTTGATATGAGGAAGTGGAGATGCAATGCGGGGGGGTTGGGGGGAGGTAGGAAAAGAAAAAATGAAAAGATGGGATCGGGAGGGAGACAAACCATAAAAGACTCAATCTCAAAAAACAGACTGAGGGTTGCTGGGGGGAGGGGGGACGGGAGAGGGTGGTGGGGATATGGACATTGGGGAGGGTATGTGCTATGATGAGTGCTGTGAAATGTGTAAACCTGGTGATTCACAGACCTGTACCCCTGGGGATAAAAATACATTATGTGTTTATTAAAATAAATAAATTTTTTTTTTTTTAAAAAAGATCTCAGATTGTCAATTTAGGGCCAAGCCAAAGAATCTAAGTTTGTTCTTTACTTTTCCTTGAAACTGTGTTCGTAGGAGCATTAGTAGTATTCGAAGGAGGTGCCTGGGGGTTAATGCAGAGGTAAAGAGCAGGAATATAACTGGTAATCAGGCAGGGTGGGGCACATGGCCTCTGCCTTCTTCTTTATTCAAAGTAGCTTGACTTTAATTTGTTTTGGATAATAGCATTTTGCATGATGTTTCCCCTTACTTAAAATATTGTTCTCTTGCCAATATGAAAGTTCTTCATTTAGAGAAAAAAGTGCAGAGGTTTATCAAAGAGAGAGTTCTTCATAGTCTTTATAAACACAGAAATGAACCTGGTGACTAATAAACATCTCTTTCAGGCTTTATACATCTTTAGCTCAAGACCTTTAAGACTTATATAAGTTGGACGAAAAAGCCTTGATCGGTGAATGTACCTTCCCTTAAGAGTAAAAAGACACCAGTACTTAAGCCAGCACGTTCTACTCAGAAACTTGTAGCTACTCTTCCCAGGAAATCCCCCAAACTGAACCAATCAGAGTTCATCTTCTCAATCCCTCTGCTCAAACTGGGGAATGTTCTTTGAGAAATACTATTCCTGTAATTTTGAGGGCCACCAACAAGAAATGTTCTTTAACTGGAATTTTGGCTCTACTCTACCAATCCTTCTCGTCAGCTTCTCTCATTTCTCTCAGCAATTTCCTAAAAAGTCACCAGCCTGGCAGGTACACCAACTACCAAGCTTGACCTCAAATCCTGTCATCAAAAGACTTTATACACTAATAAGAAAACTCAAGTGGTTATTGATAAATCCCATCAATTTCCTTCTTCCACAGTTGTGAACATAGCTCAGTAACAATTCATACCTGCTTTCTTTCAGTTCAGAAGATAAAATTCTCTTCAATGCCACTTCCTCTCATCTGCACTCAAATTTTCTCCAAGGCATCAATCAGTCAAAAATTTACTTCTCTCCCATGCTCCTGAACCTTTTCAATCTATATATCTGTTCAAGAGTATCCCATCTTCATTCTGCCTTTGACTCCATGTTTCCTTCCAGCTCCCAATAAGTTTACCTAAAGCATCAAGTAAAAGTGTGTGTGTGTGTGTGTGTGTGTGTGTGTGTGTGTGTGTGTGTTGTATTCTGTGGCAGATGTTTGTATCAGAGTATTTTAGATGCAATAGCAGAAATACACCTAGGATTAGAACAGAAACATAAAGGCGTTTTATTATTTTACATGCCTAAAATTCTGGACGTTTGGAAGTTGGAGGTTCCAGGGGTAATAACCCAGATGTCAGCTTTCATACTTAGGCTTGTCCCTTTTGGTTATAAGATGGCTGCTGCAACTCCAGAAATCACTTAGGTGACTCCATCCAAAGGCTAGAAGATGAGGAAAGGGCACGATACTTTCTATATATATATCATTTAAAACTTCCACAGAAACCATGTAGCATGTCTCTTCTCATACCTCACCAGTCAAGTTCACCACTGTGCAGGATTCATCCTTGGGCCTGAGTTATATGCTGAGAGCCCCTAAAGTTTATGGCCACTTGATATTCAAACTAAATTAGGTTTCTGCACGCAAGGAAGAGGCAGGTGAAGGGTGGGTGCCAAAGTGTTCTTTAAACTCTGCGTTCAATCATCCAAATGCCAGGCCTAAGCATCACTGTTGGGTATAGTTTTGCTGTGCTGTTTACACAGCCTGACTCCACTAAGGTCTCTAATAGGACATTTTGTTATTTTTTTTAGTTGGTCTTTGGATTAAAGAGAAAATAAGTAGGTACTGGTATGTGTATGTTTGCAGATGGAAAAGAGAAATGAGAAGAGTAGAGAAAATCCAGTAAAATGCATAAATGCATGACTGTTTCTGACCTGAATTCTTTTTTTTTTTATTTTATTTTTTTATTTCTTTTCAGTGTAACAGTATTCATTTTTTTTTTCACCACACCCAGTGCTCCATGCAATACGTGCCCTCCCCAATACCCACCACCTGGCTCCCCCAACCTCCCACCCCCCGCCCCTTCAAAACCCTCAGGTTGTTTTTCAGTGTCCATAGTCTCTCATGGTTCTCCTCCCCTTCCAATTCCCGTCAACTCCCTTCTCCTCTCCATCCCTTATTTTTAAATGGAGATCTCATTTGTATTACAGTGTTGATTCTAGGATTAGTATTTTTTTTTCATTTTAATAAACATATAATGTATTTTTATCCCCAGGGGTACAGGTCTGTGAATCGTCAGGTTTACACATTTCACAGCACTCATCATAGCACATACCCTCCCCAATGTCCATTTCCCCACCACCCTCTCCCGTCCCCCCTCCCCCCAGCAACCCTCAGTCTGTTTTTTGAGATTGAGTCTTTTATGGTTTGTCTCCCTCCCGATCCCAACTT